>JAMQGT020007381.1:0-85311 GCA_024447675.2 Pterophyllum scalare | reverse complement strand
ATGAGTCACCACAAGATCACTCTGTCTCGCCATTTTACTCACTGAATGAATGAGATGATGCTGCACAGAGAAACAAAACGACAGGTGAGACAGATTTCATTGATCACTGAGTCCATCAATTATCCTAGGAAGGATATGTATTCCACACCTTATTTGAATATGAGGTGGGGAATACCTTTTTTTAAATTATATTTATTACATCAATACTTTCCCTCCTATTAAACACTATAGCTACACCCAAATGTTTGGTGTGCAAAAAGGTCTATTTAAAAACTTGGATGGGTTCTGGTGAACAAAGTTACTTACATGTTCTGAAGGTGGCAGTGATACCAGGTCCAACCGCAGAGCCAAACAGCACATACAGAGTCAGGACATACTCCGTATCATGGGCTAAATTTTTCAGCTGGTACTGTGTGGTGCTGCTGTTCAGAGCCAACTGTCTGGAACGATCCCGACCGACAAACTCTGGAAATAATATCAGTGTTACAGTTAGTTTCATATTCCCCAGTGACTTCAAATTTTGGTCAATAAGGGAAATAATCCTCCTTTTTCTTTCAGTATTTCATCAAGCTACTGGCATATTGCTATGGTTGAAGTGTCCACTGGAAAAGTAACTGAATTCTAGAATACCTACAAAAGAAAAGTGGTAGAGTAATTCACCTGGGGTGGGTCCCCAGTGCCAGCCTGTATCCTGTCGCCCCTGGGACACTGTTCCAAGAGACGACTGCGGTACTTGTGCTCACAGCAGATACTTTCAGAGTCTGTACTGAACTACTTTCCACTGAGAGAAAGACAGATATAGAGTGAAAGGCAATGCATCTTATCTACTGCTGATGTGTGTATTTTTGTATATTTAAAAAAAAAATTTATTTTGCACATTTTTAATTACATGTCTTGACTTTTGCTGTAGTGATAGGCCCCTCAGTATCTCCAAAGATGGGGTTGATGGTGACGGTGTACTCAGAGCCGGCATGGAGGCCTTGGATCATGTAGAAGTTAAACATGTCCCCGAGGTTTATGTTTTCTATGTGGCCTTCTACAAAATGTAGAGAGAGATTTAATCAAAGAAACATATCTGGTTTAAATGAAATGAAATAGTCAGCATTTGAGTTCTGTTTCCCTAGAAAAGTACATCACCACAGTACCTGTGGATGCCCATGTCAAACGGTATCCTGTAGCACCCTTGACTGATGCCCACCTTGCTTGAATGGTGTCTGTGGTGGCATTTTGGACCACAAACTGATGAACTGGCACCAACTTCACTATTAAACACATCCCAAACACACACGCAAAGGTAAATTCAGTATGTTGATTTAGGTTATTTTTTAAACAATATCATGAGGCAGTACAGCACGAGCTAAATCAGAGTCTGCTTGATAGTATTTTTTTTTTAACTAAAACAATACCACCCTGCTGTGGAAATATTATGGTACTGCATTTTCATATTTGCTCTTAGGTGTTGTTTGAAGAGATGACATTTAAAGCAGCTAATAAACTGCCTTTAGAATACTGGAGCTTGCTCTCTTGCTCCTTACTTGCTCTTTATGTAAATGAACATAATGATGTGGATTTTAGCCGAGCCAATCAACTTACATGTCTTCCCCACTACTGAAACCGGTTTACTTGGTCCTTCGGGGTACACAGCATAAATACTGACAGTGTACTTCTTATCCTCTTCCAGACTGTCAATCACATGAGAGGAGATGTCTCCAGGAAGCAGATGCTCATAAATGAATCCTGGTCTGTTGGCTGGAGATAAATGCAGAAGAAATAATACTTTAAAAAAAATTACCTGTTTCATAGAGCCCATTACAGCTTTCTTTCAGCAAAGGTTTGAGGGTTAACATCTAACATGCTTAAATTAATTCCATTTTCCTAGGGGCCTGCAGTAAAATAAATAACAATAAATGCATTGACATATGTCAGCATACATCTCGGTATAAAGATCTTGAATCCATCCAGCTTCCCCAGAGGGGGTGTCCAGCCGAGGCGCAGAGAGAACAGACCCTCTTCAATAACACGGAAGTTTGAAACCTGGGGCAAAGCAGCTGAAAGACGGACACTTGTTAGGCAGGGAAGGATGGCAGTATAAAATTAAAATAGATACAGTAGGTGCATGAGCAAGCACTCACTTGTCTTTACTCTGACTGTTGCAGAGTCTCCTATGAGGCCTGGGTACACCGCATAGATGGTGAGGGAATAGTCCGTTTTAGGACTCAGCTCTGTCACCACGGCTGTGCTCACATCTGCCTTCAGATCCATCTGTTACATACACAGGCAACAGACAACAGAACAAAAGAAGCTCAGAAGAAGATGATTGACTAAGAGGAAAATTATCAAGTCAGGGTAGGAGATACAAATACCTGGAGGCAGAGCAATAAAACAGAGACATTTCTGGAAAGCGTACTTACATGAATATCCTGTCATTTTGTCTTTATATCTATATGTGTCTAACTCTGTAAACCACTGGCATCTTTATGGCTTGTTTAGACTTTTGTCCATGATAATTAAATTAGGTTTCTTGCAGCGCTTCATGGCATAATGCAGAAACTAGACAGAAACAAAGAAGCACTGATATTATCAGGATGGCTGCTCATGTTGATTGCATTAGCGAACGTTGCACTGAGTTTGGAGTGTTACACAATGGCTGAAGAAGAGATAACTCTCGCTGCAATGAGTTCAGCACTTGCACTGATCTCAGGGGTGAGTGCTGCTTTAAGTTCTAATACAAGAAGCTCGTGTCGAACCAGTGCTTTGAAGAGGAATTCCATGGAGAGTAATATCAGAGGGCACTTATCACTTCAGAGCTTTGAGATGATTCATCAGCAGTAAAAAGACTGTGATGTCCAGCTAATTCATACATTCAATGAAAGTCAGCATGGCAACACATACTGTGACTTTATGTAATGACAGTCCCTCACCTGCCTCTGCTGCACAGGAAGATGGTGTCCGTTGGAGCTGACGGGGGTGACCAGGAGGCGATATCCAGTAACATCTCCTGTGGCCTGACTCCATGTCAGTCTAAGAGAGCTGTGGGCCAATTCGCTGACCTGCAGGTCTCTAGGACCCACTACACGCTCTTCACCTACAATTAGAAGTAAGTGCAGAAAGAGTGATGAGACAGACAGGATGAGGGGGAGGAACATGGAGCAGAAAATATGCTAGTTGATATAAAATATGCCTACAAGATAAATCATGTTAGTTAGGAAGCTGCAGAGTACAGTGAAATAAAAGAAAGTTATTATTCATTTTTATTATACCTTTCAAGCACTAGGGTGTAATACAATTCGTCAATATGAAAATGCAAACAGCTGTCAGTGAGAAGGCAGCTCTTTCAGCATATTATGAAGAACTTACTAGGCTGGGAAGTTTTCACAGGACGTGGTGGTTCAGAGGCAGTGAGACACACTCTGCGGGACAGTTTGGGGAGAATGGTGTCCATGACAGAGAAATCAGTGAGGGGTAATAGATGCTCATCATATGGCTCTGACACAATCTTCCTCAGCTCTTTCTCATCAGCTCCCCTAAGGCCTGGTCTCGGGATAAACAAGAAGATAATGAAATAAAATGTGGGACACATTTGAAGCAGCAATAGTACTCTTTATATTCTGGTGTTTGCCATGGCACATAAAAAATGTTCCATAACTAACTGGTGATAATTTAAAAAAATGTGTATACATGACAGGATTTTTTTTCTTTTAATGTGGCGTTTTACTTGATCAAGATGTGAATATCAAATGGTTTTGTTTGAATTTTTCTGGATTTTCTTTACATATTTCCTGTCCTCCACCAGGGGGAGGTGTTGCATTTTGAGTGATTCGATGTAAAAAGATTGAGTACATGCCCATATGTGTGTATATTTTACATATAAATAACTACAATCACTCAATTTCTGGCACAACTCTCAGTTTGTGCTAGTGGACCCTAAATGCCAAGGATTTAAATATTTTAGTTTTTTAAATGTAAAAAACGGAGCACATAGGGAATTTTTGCATTTTACAACTCTTCTGAATATGTTATTTACAGTTTGAAATGTACATCTAAACAATATGAATGCACTTTTCTTTTTATGAGCTGTATGGCTGTATAGAGCAGGGAGGCTCTCACATCAGTAAATTTATGTTTTCCAGGCTACTCAGGCTCTACAGGTATATTGGCTGTGCGTTAGTGGTCAAGGTGCATTTGGAGCTGCCATGTGGTGGTGATGGACGAGAGGAGCAGGTTTCAGTGTCAGTGGTGCAGCTGGGGGTGGGGGGTGGGGGGCACTGAATTGCCTAATGAAAAATGACTGCGATTAGCACACCATCGGCTAATGAGCAGTAATTATTGCCCTGCTGCAGGCTGTAAGGAGTAAGTCATGGGCTTGTGTGCTTATGCCTGTTAGTAGAAGAAAAAAGGGCAAGGTACTGTACGTGCAAGTAAACTTGGTGGTAAGCAGTAGTGTGCATTCATAAGAGGGAGAAAGCTGTTGCAACGCTATCTGAAAGTGCGCCTTTTACATACACAGCATAGAAGGTGGATCAATCGGTTATCCCTACACACATACTTATGTATACATACACATGCATGACGGCACTCAGGTACTTAGAAAAAAGACTTCTACACACCAATACTCACACTGAATCCAATGAATTCAAATGTACAGGACATGAATTTCTAACTGCAAACACTGCAGATAAGCGGGCAGGGCTAGGATAAAATCTGAGGGGCTGCTGCAGTGGGGATGTTGAAGGAATTCACAATAGCAACTTCCACACTCACCTACTGCAAAGACAGTAATTCCATTGTCAGCTACTGCTCTGATTGCACCACTGACCTCGTCGTCCGACTGCCCATTTGTGATCAAAACAGCAATCTGTACAAAACATAAATAATATTATGTGAATATAACATAATATGAAGATCTGCCATTAATTCATGGATGAATGCATAATATAAAGCTAGCAAGAGGTATACTTCATGCATGTGGGGCAGTTTTTAGTTGCTCTGTTCCAACCTTTCTTTTTCCAGCTGGAGTTGGAACCCTCCAAACAACATTTGTTTGTGTTAAAAGAGCATCCAAGCAAACAGTACTATTCTCATGAAAACCTCCAAAGCCTTTTGATGCGGTTTAGCGCATAATTGAAAACATAATTAAATAAATCAAACCCAAACTCAAAGTGGAATTCAAGGATGCTGGCTTGCAGCTGAGACTAATAATTTCCCCATTAAGGAAAATTTTCTCAGTTCACTCAAAGTTCAGCCCTCAGTCAATGAAAAGGGGGATGGAAAGCATCCACGGGAGAATGTACTTGCTGCTTTGCATGTGCACAGGCTGTACAATTCAATATATCAGCCTAATCCTCAGTTCTCCACCTTCCCACATCCAGTGTGCTGTAGCAAGATGATTCACACATGCACACAGAGATAGAGAGAGATGATTGGAATGCTAACCAGCTGTGTTATACTGAGACTACACTACAGTATTAGGCTGTCAGGGTATCTGATAGAAAAGGCGAGTCGCTGGAAGGAAAGTGTATCTGGATATTTGACAAGGAACTTCTGAGACAAGTTGCTGAATGTGGCATTTATGTTATGATCCAAGAAATACACCAAGGCCAATTTAACACTTGTTTTTTAAGGTCACTGGCATAAACCAAGTTGAGTCATTGTGGATGACCATCTGTTGGACTTTCAGCAATTATCCCTTATCTGCATCTGATAATCCAACTGAAAATGCTGAATCTGTTGTGGAAAATGTATTTCCTTTATTTTTATCTTTTCCCCCAAAGCACCAGAAAAAGCAAAACAAATGCCATGTCCCTTTGCAACTTTCAGACATTAACAATTTATATTCTCAGCATATATCACGATGGTTTAATCAGATTCACAGCAGTGTGAGAAGGGTAAATCTGTTTGTTTGTTTTTTCCACATGTCCCATGGAGTGAAAATATAGATTCCTGACTTGTCATTTCCTTTCACACAGGGCAGGAACAGACAGTACATGCATGTTTTTGCAGCATGGGTAGTAATCTCAAATCAATAATTTCTCCAAACCTTGTGAAACAGCATGTTGTCAAAAATTACCAAGATTTGATTTCCTCTTTTTCAGTGTGTAACAATACACCTTGCTTGGTAAAGCAGTGTACCTTTGGGACAGAATCCCGCCTGATGACAGGGCTGAAAACAGAGTCCACCAGAAACTGGAGGACCATGCCAATCCTCCTGGATCCACCCTCATAAGGAAGGTCTTTGATGGCTCTGAGTACCTCCTCAAGGGAATTGTAGTCTGTCAAAGCAATCCGCATCCTGTATGGGCATAGAAAAGCAAAACTGGATCAGGTAGAAACAATTTTCCACATTAGACCTTAGAAGGACCAAGAGGTCTATACACCATCTGATTATTTCAAGATCCAATAAATGACATTTTTTAAATTAAAGCACAAGAAATTAAAACAAAATTTTAAATAGAACTTTGCTTTTACCTTTCATATTCAAATAGATTTTTTTTTTATGTTTAAGGGGTAAGGTAGGTGATGTTACCAATAAAAAAGTAACCACTTCTATTTTACACACACACTTACTGTAGTTTAAAAAAAAGAAGTTGTCATATTCCATTGTTTGTTTTTAGATGATTAATTATGAAATGAAAATGTGCTAAAGACAGCTGAGTCAGGTTGATGGCGAACCATCACACAGGTTTGTGCGATGAGTTTCTGTTTGATAAACTGTGGCGAGCTTGTGTCTGACTTCTACCTTGGAACGTCCCCAAAAACAGTGACTCCAAAGCGGACCCCCTCCGCTCCGACCATACTGTCCTGAAAGGAGGAGATGATGGCTGAGAGGAAGCTTTTGACTCTGGAAAAGCCTGTGTGACCCACACTCCAGGAATCATCCACCAGAAACACTATGTCTGCCTGCACCACTGTCCTGCATGCTGAGGAAAGAACAAAGGATCAATTAGTATGTGTGCAAACACAGGTACCAAATACATGTAGCGTGTAAAGACATGTAAGATATGCTAATGCATCTTTATTAATGTGGTTATTTGTTTTTAGACTATTCAAAATATTTAAAACAAAAATTACATTCATACTAATACATAACTATTATTCCATTACCCAGTCAGTGACTAGGACTCTAGAAATGCCTCCATTAATTTATCTTTATATGTACCCCTTTTAAACCTCGAAATCACTGATTTGGCCTACACAGACCACCAGATGGCAGTCTTGTTCCATCATGCTGAGGGGCTTCCGTTCATTTGTTTCTGTCATGCAGCCAGAGCCTCACACAAATCGCCATGAATTTTTAATGAGACAGAAGTGAGCCAAAGAGACTATCAATATTCTGAGCACTCCAGCAATAAAACTTTAGTACAGAGATGAGAAACGCTTAGAATAATAAGGTAAACACACCCAAAATCAGGGTCAGTACCCTTGCCCAAGCAAACAAACGCATTTAACATAAGAATCTGCAGGGTTTGATGGGATTTAGACGCGTTTTTTGAGCGAACTGGTGCACTCAATACATGACACTCACACAATCTGCTGTGTCTGCAAACAGGTTGTAAGTCAATATTCTGGTATTACACATGCAATAAACCAAAGTGACAACAGCACTGATTAGGCTAGTGAATAAGAGCTAGGTACCACTGATTGTTCTCTAAGTGATAAGTGATTCTCTGCTGTCTTCTATTTCATTATCAAGCTTTCTCTCCTCTATTATCTCGCCCTTCTTCCTTTGGCTGCAATCCCTGGATTCACTGGGGGTGACATATGTCTCCAGCCCAAAGCAGCCTAACATTATGTTCCTCCTCACACACCTATACATCTCTGGCCATACACCAAGGAAACAAAATATCACTGGGAATAGCATTTTGGAGGCTTCTCAAGCGCTATTATCTTTGGAAGCCGTAGTATCATATATTCAGCGATAGCAGATCTATTAGGGATGACTTAAATCACTGATGCACTTTCAAAAGATAAAACAATGTTCATACTTTCCATCCCAAGTTGCACCTTGTATAAGCAGCTGCCCACCCTATAATAAACATGTGGCTTTTCCATTTACCAAGATGCATTTCATACTCGATGGATTTCTGTAAATGCACAGAAAACATGGTGAAGACTGAGCAAGGAAGCAGCAGGAAGCTGGTGTCTGTCAGACAGACACAGACTGTGATGGAAAACAAGATCAATTATCCAGAAGTTTGTCTGTCTAGGCTGGCAGGCAGATCGACATGCACAGGATAAGGACGCAACACATGCTGAGGGATTAGGAATGGTTTTCTTGAAGGTTATCAATGTTGATATCTCAAAGGTTGCATACACCTTGGTGTTGGACCACCACTGATTTACACATTAGATGTAGCCCAGTGGCTTTGAGCATATGCTGCAGAAAATTCTGCCAAGAAAGAAACACACTTAGAAATACTGCTGCATTGCACCAATCATCTCCGACAAGATCAACATTTGAGATCATGAGATGAAACCCGTCAGAAACCACACATCCATAAAAATGAAATTAACAATAACATGTATTGTGGTACAAAACATGGTTTAGCACACAGGTGAGAAAAGGAAATAGTTGCTCAATAAAGACTATTATAGGCCTAAGGGCCCTTTGTATCATTGGATCATCAGTCATTGTGGCAGCATGGTAACATTTTTTTATGGTCTCCAACAAATAATAAGATTAAAATAGTGGGGGTTTTTTTATATTACATTTTCCCAATGAGCCAGTTGCTAATTTTTTAGTGTATACTGTTTGGTGTTGGGCAGGTTTGCACAGTGAGTTTGTCATAGCTTATTTAATGAGAACAGCTGCTTACTGCTGCAGAAAAGACAGCTGGCAAAAGTGGCTCAAACTGCTTCTCTCAGTAAGTTTGTGGGATGTAAATCACTGAGCTAAAAGAGGCTACAAAGCTCTATAATGCTGAAAAGTTTAAAAGTTAAAATTGTCTGAGTGTTTTGCACAATGAGCAGTTTCTATCCATCATCTGATTATCATCATTATTATTCAATGACAAATCTGTTCCTGCATTTATATTATGAAATATAAGACCTTAAGGGATATGATGGGTTAACAATTAACACTATACAGTAAATAATAAATGATAACAAGAATATATTTAAAGCTGTGCACAGGAAGCATTGCCTTAAATATATTCTTGGGCTATTTATAACCTTCCATAATTCTGCCCAACAACTTTACCAATCACTTTCTGCCAATCACACTCCAAGTGGAGGAAACCTAACTTTTGATTGGCTGATTGACCTTTTGGTGACATCCAATAGCACCTGAGGCTGGAGTACTGTATCTAGGGGATGTGTTTGACAGGATAGCTGAGAGAGTGCTGTACTGTACATGAGGCCAACAGATGTTTAAATTCCCTGACTAGACAGAGTCTGGAGAGAAACTGTAGCTGGGCTAGTGTCTGCCCCGTGTACCAATCCAGGTGTGGAGATTTAATGATGGAGTACTCGCACAGACTCTATTCATTGAGCACCAGCCCTTTCCTTGGCCTGATCATTCAACCTGTCTAATTTAAAGATCTGTGCACAAAGCTAACAATTGGACACATGGCTGTGACTCAGAATAATAAGTGCCTAACTCTTTTTTAAAAACAGAAAATCAGATGAAGAAAAATGACTGCAAACATGAGTCACTGACTTAAATAAATCAATCGTCAAGTAACTGAGTGGGTGGAAAAAATAAGAAAGTCGATGTGCTATAGGAGAAGGGTAATTCTGAGCGAATTAATAAATTCAGTAAGAATGTGGTATTCAGGTTTATAAATGTCACAGCTTACCTTCAGCTTGCGCTGCAACACTTTGATGAGTAAGAGAAAGGGACAGCAGAATGATCCACACAGAAGAACAGCCCATACTCTTCCTCTCCACGTCTTCCTCCTTTAGTCACCTGCTCCTCCTCCCCCAGTTCTTCTCGTCACAAATCCAGTTCCCAAATTACACTTTAAAATCATCAATTCCACCTCTTGTTTTTTCCTATCTAGAGCGCAGATAAACAAAGAGAAGAAGAAAGTAATTACAGACCCTTAAAGATAGAACATAATCAGCCATTTTTTAAAAAGAATTAAATTGTGAATGACTTGTAACTCTTTTGCAGAAGTCAAGCTTTTGCTGCGTCCTGTAAGTTTGTTTTTTTTTCTAACAGTAATACACATAGATGAGCGAAGTTCTGGTCTATACAAGAGCAGCATACTAATAAAATCAATATGCCCAGGATAGCAACTTTCATGCCATATCACACATGAACTTGGATGCCTTCTTATACACTTCCATGTCTATTACCTTGTTGGCCTTAATTAGATCATAATGTCTTCCATTATTGTTATATGTACAGGTGCAGACAGGAGCCCTCCCTGTAAACAGTTTTATAACAAATTCCACTGACGCCAAAGAAATAAAAGCATCATAGGGGCTTTTAAACTGTCCAATAAGGTCCCGGTGATTTAAAGCACTTTTGGGGAAGTGTAAACAAAGAGGATCATCTAATGTTATTATATTGATAACATACTGTAGCTGTCTTACAAAGCAGAACGTCCACTAAACTCAACCTACAGGTTGGCATGAACGTGCAAAATTATTTTTCATTCTGTTCAGTGATGGAAAAAAATCATCTACCATTTATTTACAGGTACAAAAGTTACATGAACCTTGAAGATACATCTCAGCATTACAACAAATTTGTGTTTGCACTCCCATAAACCACTGATTTTGGTCAAAACAGACACAGGAAAAGCCAGTCATAAATGGAGGGCACTAGTAAATGGACAGCATTGTATTTAATGCTTTTCTAATCATCATGACCTCTTAAAGCCTTTTAAGCCAGTCTTCTAGATGTTTACTTGCTTTGGTATACAGTTACAGTGCCTTTGAAATAACATATTGGAAAAGCCTGACAACACAATTTAGTAATATCTGCAGTCAAAATGCAAACTTGTGCAAAATTGTGATTCTCTTTTTATGGCATATATTTACATTATTATAATGTTATACATAGTTATACATAGTTATGTGAAAAAAAAAGTTTTAGCAAGACTCTGTGTGATAAAAAATCAGGGACAGACTTTCTGCTTCCATAGGAACTAAGAGGGTAAGTAGCAGCCAGGTGTTGCCTCTCATATGCATTTGCTTAAATGATCATCAGCAAGTGTGAGCACCTCAGATGTGTGTTAACAAAATGGCACAATCTTTACAGCCGTGGACATCCCAGCAAATTTACCCCATGGTCAATGGATCGTTCAATGCTCCGAGAAATTGCAAAAAACACTCAAAGAAGAGGGTACAATTAGAAAAACACTGAAGAAGTATGGCTTGTTTGGAATGGTTGACAGGAGAAAGCCTTCTGGAACAATGTCCTTTGGACAGACGAGACCAAAATGGACATGCCTGGCCATAATGCACAGCACCACTAGCATATCAGCACAAATACCTCATTGTAACTGTGAAGCACGGTGGTAGAAGGGTGAAGATTTGGGCTTATTTTGCTGGCATAGGACCTGGGCACCTTGCAGTCACTGCATTGACCATGAATTCCTCTGTATACCAAAGTATTCTAGCATCAAATGTGACGCCATCCATCCAAGAGCTAAAGCTTGAGGGCAATGATCGCAAGCAGCAAAATCTACACCAGAATGGCTGAAAAGAAAAGAATCGAGGTGTTGCAAGGATCAGTCAAAGTCCAGACCTCAATCTGATTGAAATGCTGTGGCAGCACCTTACAAAAGCTGTGCATAAACAAATGCACACATACCTCAATGGACCGAAGCAATGTTTTAAAGAAGAGTGGGCCACAATTCCTCCACAATGATGTGAGAGACTCATAAAGTTGAATTGAAAACGATTACTTCAAGTTATTGCTACTAAAGTTGGTTCTACTGGATCATGGTTTATCCTTAGTTTTCACATGACTCTGTGCAGTCCTGTGAAAAATTAACTATTTTTTTCACTGCAGAGAATGAGAAACAAAAGAAAATTTGCGCTGTACCTACAGCATTGAGAAAAAAAATTGCCAAAGTCTAGATTTCAATGCGTGAAAGGCAACCTGAGTAGAGATGGTCTTTGGCAGTAGTTCTAATAAATTGTAGCAGGATAGGTAGATTTAGATGGATGAGTCTCACTTGTGAAAACACAAACATTCTTCACAGCAATCTAGATAGAGGGAGAATAATAGTTTTCCATGAGAGTAAACAGAGGCTCAGTAGTGATCTGGGATACAGAAAATCCTTGTCTTATCTTTCCTGACCACAAAAACAGAAAGTCTGATTCTCATATGTGTGTTAGCTACTTTATTGGAATAAAGTGGTCTACATCTTGTATTATGGACTGTATAGGCAAGTATTCTGAAAATATTACTGGAGGTTCTTTACTGCATTTGAGGTGCTCAGTTCCAAAATGAGTGAGGCTTCCCCTGGCTCCTACTACTTGATGTGTCACACATCCAATCTCTTCTTCTCAAACAATGGAATTGCAGACTTATGGTGGTTTCTTCACCCTATGGAGACAAAGTGCTCCATTTCTTTCCACGTTCACCACACATACACCAGAATATACAGAGACATATTTATATCAAGAGGTTAATCCCCCAAATTCATTCCTGTACATAAAGTATTTCTACATCTAATCATGCACCTGTCGCATTGTCAGTTCAATTCAATTCAATTCAATTCAATTCAATTCAATTCAATTCAATTCAATTCAATTCAATTCAATTCAATTCAATTCAATTCAATGGTAAAGACCCTACAATAATTACAGAGAAAACAACCCTCTATGCACAAGCACTTGACGACAGTGGGAAGGAAAAACTCCCTTTAAACAGGAAGAAACCTCTAACACAGCCAGGCTCAGGGAGGGGCAGCCATCTGCCTCGACTGGTTGGGGCTGAGGGGAGAGAAAGGACAAAAGACATGCTGTGGAAGAGAGCCAGAGATTAAAAATAACTAATGATTAATGATTAAACTTAAACTTGTCACTGCTACTTTCCAATATGCCACAGCTCCATTACATTTTAATTCATGCATTGTTTCTGGCAGTAAGTGTGCTGAGTCACATTTTTAAAAACCAATAATATTTCATATGTCTCTGGTCTTTTGTTCCAGGATGTACTCAAAACGTAATTTAAAGGGAAAATTCTATCACTGCAAAGATGAGAAGACATTCTGGAAAGGAACAATTGGATCTGTCAGCTAAAACCCTTGATATCCAGAGCTAATATGCAATATCTCAAACCCACAACTCCAAACAAATATTCTTACTACTCACCAAATCCAAAATTTGCTATCAAAATGGAAATGTACAATCTATAAACATGATAAACATTTATCTAATCAACTAAAAGTGACTTAAAACAACTATTCATATGTAAAGGGATCATACTTTAGGTCAGGATAAATGACTAATGCATTTAAAGATTTCAACTCCCAGCTACTCCCAATGTGATGGAGACAAAGCAACAGTTTAAGGCTTTCCCAAATATTTCCCCAGATTTAATAAAGAAATTTCAGCCACCTCCAACCCATGCAAAGATTTTAGCCAATATCATCACTGAGACAATCAACAAGATTGTTGATTGTTGAAATTAATGTATAGGAGATTTTACTCATTCATTACTAACTACTGTACTATGTGACTTGGTTCACTTCCCTAATCTCAACATGAAATATGTATTATTCAGCCAGAAGGGGATCAACCCTACAACATGTGTTTCATGTGGGCCAATCTCATTATTGAACACAGGATACTATTATTCCAGTAAAAGGTTTGGGCACGCACGGGAGTGTGTCCTCCACAAGTAAGAGCAACTGATTATATAGGCTTGATTAAGAATTGCTGCTCCTTTATTAATACCTGACACCTTTTTAACCTACATAACATACATGTATTCTTAGTTTGTTTTAACATACATAACATACATGTAATCTTAGTTTGTTTACAGCTTGGACAAGATTAATATATGCATTCCAGGTGTCAAAAAATCACGATACTCATTCTCTTAATTTCTTTGATCCTGCTACTTGTGATTTATAACACATCCTAACACTGCATTACTGCAGTGGTCCTTTGAGGCAGAGCATACTTCAGTGACATGAGAAAAGATGGGGAATCTGGGCTAGTGTCATTTTCGTCTAATCCTCCTGGTTGACTTGCTCCTCTCCTTCTCTTTCTCTCACTCTTGTGCTCTCTCTCTCTCTCTCTACCTGTTGTCTTCATTAACCACAACCTGTGTTTTAGAGGCGGGTCTTCCCCAGGTCCTGGAACCTGTCTTCCTGGGCTGATTACCGCAGCTGTGAATGATTTGTGTCATCAGCGATGCCCTATTAAAACTGGAGGGACACATTCACTCATTGTCAGATTGTTGACTAAACCAGTTAGTAGGATTGGCACACATTTCTTTTCAAAGTTGCTTCAGCTAAGACTCTGTTGCTAATTTCCAACTCCTTTTCTGTGCAGGATGTTTGGACCCCGGGTGTGTGGACCTGAGAGTGAGTGATTGTGTGGGAAGGTAGTTTGAGGACCTATCCTTTGAAATGCTAGATTGTGGCTGGAAGCTGTGGACCAAAATGCCTTGGAGTTTCACTGTAAATAAATGCACTGAACTTCATCTGAGAGTCTGCATTGTGAGTCAATCTGAAATCCCCTCCATGACAGCTTATTTCCCTTTTGGAACCACTTGTACACCCAGCACAGCAGTCCACAGCAGACATCTCTGAGGTTGCAATCAAGCCAGGATACTTCACTTCCAACATAGCTGCATACACCCTTTGGTCAGTATTTGAACTAATCAATAGACAACTTTGTTGTGTGCCCTACTCTGAGAGCATGATTAGGTTCAGGAAGAACTTTGGCTGCAAAGATTTCTTCCTACTGAGTTCTGATGCTTCCGAGCCCACTCTTTCTACTAACCCACTATTGGAAAGAAGTGAAACCATTAAAGTACAGAAATGTCCCATGCAGACACGCCCATTAGTGGACAGGATTAAAACAGTCTGAATACATGACTTAGGGCATACATTATCTCCTAATCATCGTCACCTCAACCTAGTGCAATTTAATGTAGTTCATACAGTCTATATGACCAACACCTCCGCTTGTGTAAAAAGCAATGAAATCTCGCTTTGCTATTATTTATTTAAAAAGATTTTGAAAAGAAAATGTAATGTACTTACAGCAAAATATAACAATAAAAACCTTCAATCAGTATGTATAAGGAGACAAAATCAAGCATTTAATTCATTTGCAATACATATACTTACCATCATAGAGCAACACATTTAGCACTTTAATGGTGAACTAGAGAAAATTGTGTTATGTTTTACATTAGGTTGCTAATCACTACACTCTTTAGAATGGATTGTGCATATGTAGCCTTGTGTGAGTACTATATGGGCATGTACAAGCTCATAAGCATAACATCAAAGAGAGACCTGTCTTCACTTAGTGACTATACATGAGATGGAAACAATATGCATTTCTTTTGGCTTTAGACACTGGCAGTCCATCCATCCATCTAGCTAATTCATAAGCTTTAATGCTTACCCCATGACAGCATATTTTCAACTATAAATGTATATAATGATAACATAAAAAATAAATCAGAGCAATGTGAAACAATCTGAATTCCAGAAAATTCCTCAGTGTGATTTGACCATCTGGTCTGACTAAGCCAGAATGGCTGAAGGCTGAATAGTTTACAACCTCTGCAGATGGAAGTGAGAGCTGGCAGGCTTAAACTGTAATATAACACAGCCAAAAAACTACACTCTCCCACTGGCTGCCCCCTCACATACCAATGCAGATCTGAGATCTGTCTCTGCACGTATCATCTTATTACTGAAGTGAAGGGAGGACAGACTCACACTGTGTTGTGATATATGGCAGTCGATGCAGTACACCGTTAGCATAATTCATCATTATCATTATTTTTTGGATTTCTAAAAAGGTTTGCATATATGTTTAGAAAAGTTGTGAAGAAGTCGAATGTGAAAGTCTTATGATGGTTTTGCTATGGTGAAATAATTTCATAAACTTTTATTTTTAAGCCTGTACAAAGGTGACAGATGTTTTCTGGGAGAAAATGGGGAACCATATTCATAAATTTGCCCAAATCTACTTCCGCGTTCAATCAAATTTTATGATAAGAAAATTAAAGCATGACCAACTTTTTCAGAGATCGTAAGAGCTAAGATCTGTCAAATGGTTTGAGATAAATGCTGGCATCAGCATGCTAATATCTTCACACTGATCATGCTAACCTGCTCTTTATCAGGTATATGCAGTTTTCAGCACTCAAACAGCCTGAATCCATGACTAATAGTGTGCCATTTTTTAAATTTATTTTTTTATCCAGGTATGCTTTTACTGCATTGGCAGCATGTTTGGGATAATTTTCATGTTGATAATTGAAGCTTTTGCCAGTCAGATGCTTCCTAAATGGTATTGCATAGTGGATCAAAATTTGATCTTGTCTGATTTGACAAGATCCCCAATACCACAGGCTGAAATGCAGCCCCAAACTATGAACCTCCACTGAATTTTACAGATGTTTGTAGACACTCAGGGTTGCACCTTTTTCCTGACCTCCTCGGTACATATCAACAACTATTTGAACCATACATTTCAAACTGGGATTCATCACTCCATAAGACCTGTTACCATAGTCTTTCTGTGTATTTCTTGTGTAATCTGTGATACCTCAGCCATTTCTCCCTGTTTTCCTTTCTTAAGAATGGCTTCTTTGCAGCCACTCTTCCACTGAGACCATTTCTGATGAGGCTTCAATGAACAATAGATGGATCAAGTGAAGGGCCAGTCAGGTCTTTGCTGTATTTTTTTTCCAACTTCTTAAGGACATGACTTTCAGATACTGTTCATCTGCTGAAGAAAACCCAGAGAACTACTGTTTAGGAGCACTTTTAAAAATGACAAGAAAGTGTGGCTCCTTGGAAGCAAAATAATAAAGACATGAGTGGTGGCTCATTGTTTTTTCCACAGTCCTGTAAGTCCTGCGATCAAAAGCTGTGTTTAGATATGAAAACATTTGCACAAGATGCATGTATATAGATGCCGGGATTACAAACACCTTGCTCCTTTCTAGAAGAAAAAAAAGGTGGAGTTTCTGTGTGAAGCCTTTAGTTTATCACTGCCCCGAGAGGATTAAATAATGTTTCCAAATGAAGTTCACTGTCCCTGGCCCTTATATCCCCTCTATGTTCACTATCTCTATTCTCACTCACATCCACTCACACATCATATGCCTGCAAGTCTAACTGCACGTCAGCTATTTCTACATAATGGCATTTTCCACCTCACCACTTCACAGGATGGATTATCCTTGTAGGTGGGAACTGGTGACAGTGAAAAGACACACACACACACACACACAAACACACACACATGCCTCAGAACCCCATTGTATGATAACAGTTGTCTTTGGTGCAACACATCGTTTCTATAGCTAATTCACACACTAACAAAACCATCTACTCTCATGCACAGCTTGAAAGCTGCAGTATGGCTACTGCCTTAATGTCTCTTTGCATTTGCACTCAGCCAACACAGACATGTCTACGCATGGAGGGAAATCATCAAGCATTCATTTTACATAGTTTCATCTCCTGACAATGTTCTCACAAACAACCTGGTATGCTCTTTATTATTCATGATACACAAGGGTTGACATGACTATCAACTGTATGACATCTTCTTTTTACGCTCCTACTGAGCCTGAATGTGTAAAATCTGCAGAAAAGCACAGCGGTCATGCAAAGACAAACAGACAACCAAGCATGCAGGACAGTCGCACTGCATGGGGATGTGTGTATGTATAAGTGAGTGTGCATTAACAGAGGAGAATGTCCATTCACAGCAAATAACGTCTCTGATGAGCACTGATGTCAGACAAGTTAAGCTATTAAAGAAAAATTTTAGTGTAAAGAGCAGCAGTAATGGCTCAGTATAAAAAGTTCTGGCCTGAGTCCAGACACTTACGGTGCAACAAGGGTATCTGGGCAGTTAAGAATTCAAAACTACCCTGTAAAGCACCATATTAAAAGGCAGTTAAACTAATGGATTTTCACTGTTGCCCTGGGCCCATGCATTTTCACTTACCGATACACAAGTTAGTATCTTCCAAATCCAGGTGATCTTTTGAGGGCCAAGACAAGAAAAACACCCCCTAAAAATACATATTAAAAAGCTTCATCCAAGTCAGGCAAAAACAAATCTGGGTTTTATGTTGTATCCTTGCAGAGGCAGTTATTAGACTAAATCAGCAGGTGTGTGTATCTATATGTCTGTATCTGAGTGACAGAGGGGGTAGGCGTGTAAGAGTGAATGAATGAAGCAGGCTTTCTTTCCTGGGTTTTGCTGAGGCACAGAAAAGTTTGGGAAGAGGGGTGGGGGTGACGCTTCAGCAACCTGTTGGCGCAGAGGGAGAGAGAGAGACAGAGAGGTAAAGACATAGATGTATACTGAAAGACGATGGCTTCTGAGGAGCTTTGACCCTGTTGCATTATTAGTTTTGTTTTGCTTGTGTGTAGCATGGAGGTCTGTGCACAGACTGCCAGGCTTCCACCTCAAGGTGACAGAATAATTGGCAAAGTAAAATGGTGTTAAGTACTTGGAGGTTGAATCTTGCCTGAGTCAGGACTGTGAAAATCAACCAAAAACTGTCTTGACGGCAACAGAGTCGGTCCATGAGTGGCTTCTGCATGTCAGTAAAAATAATATTCAGAATTTGACACCAAGTGCTGTGTCACATCTTTGACTGCTTGTTTCCTTTGGGAGCATTTCAGTTTCACAGGGTAAAGTATTAATTTGAAAACAATCCATAGTGTGATTTCAACAAAAATGTACCCTGACTTTACACAATATTCTATTCATCCTTTTAGTACATTATGAAACATCAAATAAACAAAACACAACATGATAAAAATACAGAACACAGCTATGGTTAGGTCGTTGAACCATGAGTTCTTGCTTCAAGCTATGTATACTCAAGCACAGACCTATCATCAAAGGCTATCAAGGCTATTGCTTGTCAAACACGAGCCTCCTCAAAACAGAAGGGGGAGGATAAAAGAATAAATCTATCATGTTTTTACAAGCCCCTCCCATTTGGTGTGTGAGTCAATGTGTGTGTGTGTGTTGTGTATGTTGAGGGTCATTTGGGTCATCTTTATGGACCCCAGGAATGTGGGTTTAGTCAGCTGTCAGTCTTGTCATGCTGTAACTCAACACTCATACTGTACTCTTAAGGCGGAGCTCAGTCAGATAATAGTCATGAGAGGTGGTACAATGTGTCTATGTAATTTAACTATTACAAACCATTCATTATTGCCTGACACAAAGTTGCAAAATTACAGTGGCAGCTGAAGTAATTTCTATCTTTTTACATCCATAAACAGCATATTCATCACCACCACAAGATTTCCAAATAAATACTTTTGCAGTTGTTGTGACGGGGTGGTAGAAATAGTACAAACATACAAACAATGACTCATCTGTTGCAGCTGCAAGATCATTGAAACATTATGCCAACACAGAAGAAAAGAAAACTGCAGTTCCTTATTTAGCCACTTGAGGCTGACTCCGTGAGTCAGTCACTCTTGATAGACTTCAGTGTTAAAATGATCAGCTTATAGCAGCAATATATATGTTTACATTTTGTGTTTACATTTTCTGTGGCCAGTTTTCTCCTCAGTGAAAACAGTGAGTTAATACCTCACCTTTTAAAGTGTATTAAAGCTGAAAGGGATGCATTATCTGGACTTGTTTGCTTTGAGTAACAGTTGGATGCAATGTTCATTAGTGTTCAGACACTCTAAGGAGTCAGCTGCTTGTGTTTCTCTAGAAAGTGTATTTGTCTTTTAAGTTTTTTTTTTTGCTAGCCAATATCACAGTGATCATACAGATCCATCTTGGTAACCAAACTTACTAGTCAGCAGAAGCATTAACTCCCCAGATCTTTCTTTTATCCAAACATGGTCCTTTTGATTTTCAAATGATTGACAGAATCAGATCATTTTTATGATATGCCAGTGGACTTGGTTCTGGGCAATCCCCCGTAACTGAGCCCACGTCACCCCAGCGTCTTTAGCATCGTTCTTCACCAACCTCGTTCAGGTCTTCCCACCTTTCTCTTTCCTTGTGGGTTCCATTCCAGGGTGTGCCTTGTGATGTCTTCAGCTGGTTTGCGTAGAATGTGGCCGAGCCAACCTCATTTGTGTTTCTTCATGCTCTGGCATAAATTTACAAACCATTTGTATGGTTGGCTTTCTCCCTTAAATCAGCATTGGAGATCTTTTCAGGCCACTGATATTATCTGCCGAAAATATGTTGCAGACGTCGGTTGGTAAATGTCTGCACTTTCCTGGTCACTCTCCATGTGTCCAAGTCATACAAGAGGACTGCTTTCACATTTGTGTTAAAAATGCACATCTTGTTATGTAGGAACAGTGCCTGGGAGCTCCAAATAGGTTGCAGGGCATTAAATGCTAGTCTACCTTTACTGGTGGGGCTTCTACAGTAGCATCTTCTTCTGCACCACCGTCTTTGCTGACCACACTCCCAAGATATTTGAAGCATTCTGTCTCAATAATATTCTCTCCCCACAGCTGGAGTGGTGTTTCTTGCTTGTTGTTTATCCGCATTATCTCGGTCTTCTTGGTAGTGATCTTCAGTCCAGTTTTTGCTGTGCATGCTGTTGCTTATGAGACAAAAGGCTGATGTCGTCTGCAAAGTTGAGACTTTCATGATGCTTTGTAAGCATCTTCTGGATCCCAGTGTTGTTTTCTGCGGTGGTGACTCACACGATCCCGTCTATGACAAGAGGAAGATTGTCGGTGAGACCATACAACCCTGTCTCACTCTGGTTCTTACTGTGAAAGGGTCGGACAGCTTTCCATTGTGGATTATTTGGTGGACTCTTCATACAGTTTTTGGATCATGTTGATGAACTTTGGTGATATTCCATAATATTGCATCAGTTTCCAGATGGTCTGGCCTGCTGCCTTGCTGTTTTTCAGGGATTTGATGGCTTTCATGATTTCTATCTTAGTAGGTGGATCAGTGTTTATTTGTAGCTGTTCAGTAGCTGGAGGGATGTCTGGAGTTGTTGGTTGGTGGTGCTGGACAGTTCAGTGTTTCAGTGCAGTCCATACACTGAACATAAAAATTTTTTAATTGAAGGTACATCCCAAATTGCAAAAAGTTGGGACTCAAACAAAAAAAACCCAGAATGCAATGGTTTTGCAAACACATATTTTATTCACAATAGAACACAGAAAACATAAAATGTTTAAGCTAAAAAAATTTACTACTTCATAAAAAATATTAGCTCATTTTGATTTTGATGGCAAGAACATATCTCAAAAAGGCTGGGATGGGGCCAGGTTTACTATTGTGCAGCATCACCTCTTCTTTTAACAACAGTCCATACATATCTGGAAACCCAGGAGACGAGTTAAGGAAACCAGGAATGTTGTCCCATTCTTGTTTTATATAGCATTTTAGCTGCGCAACAGTCCTGGGGCTTCTTTGTCACATTTTTCATTTCATAATGTGCCAGATATTTTCAGTTGGTGAAGGGTCTGGACTGCAGGTCGGCCAGTTCAGTACCTGAACTTTTCTACTACCAAAGTCATGATATTGTAATATATGCAGAATGCAGTTTAAAATTATCTTACTGAAATATGCAAGGCCTGAAAGAGAAGCTGATGGGAACATATGTTGCTCTAAAACCTGTATACACTGTTCAGCACTGATGGTGCCTTTTCACATGTGCAAGCTGTCAATTCCATAGGCACTAATGCAATTGTTATAACGAGGTCATACCATCAGAGACACACATTTTTGAACTGAGCACTGATAACAAGCCAGATGCTCCTGCTCTTTAGCTTCGAGGACACTACACCCATGTTTTCCAAAAAAGAATTTTAGATTTCGATTCACCTGACCACAGAACAGTTTTCTACTGTGCTTCAATCTATTTTAAATGAGCTTTGGCCCAGAGAAGATGGCAGTGTATCTGAATCCTGTTCACATATGGTTTCTTCTTTGAATGATAGAGCTTTAACCTGTATTTTTTGATGGCACAGCGAACTGTGTTCAGAGACAGTGGTTTCTGGCAGTCTTGTGTGAAATTTTCCTCCCCATATACATCTTTTCTTTTTTAAGTATGTGTCCATCTAAAAGTCATCATACAAGTTCTTCTTTCTTGCATCTTCTTGGCACTAAACCCTGCTTTTCTGTATTCTCAAAGAGTCCACCAATCTGCACCTATCGTGTAAAATGCGGGATTTAAAAAGGGAATCCATCTTTGTGGGAGATGATATTCTAACGTAGAGTAAAGGGAGTTATGTTCTAGTTTGGCCTGAGGGCTGTCTGAGCTACACACTGCCCTAATGTTGACCCTGAGCACATGGCACAGAAGTTGCGGAGAGTGCATCACTCAGGGCTACTCTCACTAGACAGTGTCAGTATGTCTCTCTGCATATATCCTTGTACATAATGGATTTCCTCTGACACTGTAAAATGTAAAATTCCAGCATGAAGAGAGGTCTCTACTACTAATGTTAATACTAATTTAACTTTGGTGTTCCAGGAGAACAAATCCTAAAAGCTGACTACATCAACAACTTACACTGTAAGCTTACTCAAATATTAAAGACTTTACACTCTTGATACCTTCCTTAGCACTATTACATCATGGTTGAATGAGTCCAACTGTCTTTCATCAGCAGGTGTGATTAGAAATAAAAGCTGTTTTGGACCTGTCAGGGGTATTCAAATGGGGAGTATTAACCAGCCTTGTCTCAGCTAATCGCACTCCTTCTGCAAGTGGGCCTAAATCCCCCCAAGCACAAGAGGTGCTGGCATGAAAGTGAGCTTTGATTAAATTTGCGCTGTAGGCTAACCGGAAAACAATCATGTACACTGGGAGTCGAGCAAACGAATAAAGAAAGCAAGTCAGAGGAAAGCACAGCAAATTAACAAAGTCACCAGGAGTTCAGTTGTGTGGAGTTGGGTGAGTTACAATAAGGTGTGTAGGTGAACTGTGAGTACATATGGAAGGTAATAAAAGTGTGCACACAGGCACTCAATTAACTTTGTACGTGTTTCTCTGTAGTTCATTCATTACTACTGACAGCACACTACAATTATCAGTCATGGGTAATCAAATCCCTGGATTTACAAGAGCTTCTTTAAAAGAGGGATTAAACTCATGTTTCAATATGTTCTTCTTGAAATGAGAAAAAGGTAAAATTAAAAACTCGGCAGATATCTTTTGTAACAGTTGTCTTTTCTAAAGGCCATATCAGCTCTGTAACTACTGTGTTAGTTCCAAGGCCACTCCCAATATGTGAAATAGAAGTGAACATAATTACCTTTTAATATTCTTTTTGAAAGCGCCTTGGTCATCAACCATTCATGCCTCGTGGCAGCTTTTCAAGGAGCTTCTACTTCTAATTTGATAAAATACACATTTAATGCATTTCTGAAATCTTCATTTCTCCACCTCCTTTTCTCGCTCCACTGGCTCCATCACAGAAGTTATGAGAATCAAACGTCGCTTTAGCCGCTGGTTGTAAGGCACCCCTTTAATTACGCAATTTCTCATGTAGCACTTTAATTATGTTCCGCTGAGGGTTTGAGTTGAAATTCAGAATTATTTCTTTACACAGTGTTCAGTTTAATTGGTGGCTATTTTACATTTATTGCAGCATCATTAGTTTGAGCTCAAAATGGAGGCAAGCAAGGTGGGTTTTTTTGTTTGTTTGTTTCTTTTTTTTAAATAAGTGTATTAGAAACAGTGACCAAGACTTTGACCACCTACATTTTAGTATATTTTACAATTACATTTTCAGAACCAGGACATATCACCTGCTGCTCTAGTGTGAAATCAGCATCTGAGGCTTGTTTTCACCATGCTGGTATTTCATTTGCTTTCCTGCCTCCTTTTGTGTGGCATTAATGTAATTATTGATAGGCTGACAGCATGAGACGTGTCAGACAGATTTGATGCTTGTATCAGTTTCTGTTTAATGCTGTCAGCGTTGGCACGTTTGTTGGGGGTTCACACCAGGAAGATGGGCAGCCTTTCTTTGGCCGGAGGCTAATGCAATTTTGACTCACATCCATAAGCCATACAAGCTGGGCAGAGTGCCCACTGCTGCCAACTACAAAAGGTCTGCTCTGTGCCAAGCCTTTTAGCTGCACAAACATACGTACAAACACATGCACACGTGTACACACAAGCCTGAGATGCTTTCACACAGAAAAGCCACAGTGTGACAAAACACAGATAAAAGCACAAGCCGGCACATACACATCCATACCCTTTGTGCGTGCACATGCAGCTTTCGGCTCTCACAGATAGTTTTTGTCATGATAAATTCATTTCGTAAACCGTGCGACTTCCTGCCACAGACTGAGATATGGGCTGTCATGGCAACAGAAGGAAACAGCGGTCGGAGCACGATAGCTGGTTTGTTGGGACAAGCCACAGCAGAGCAGAGGATTGAGATGCAGCAGAAGTCGGGGCTCATGGAAATAGTGGTGTGAGCTTGTGTGTTCAATTTCCGCTCTGAAACTGACAAAGACTGTCAAAATAATGAATGAAACCAGCCGCCACACTTAAGAAGACACAGTGTCAGAGTAAAGTCAATATTCAACATTAAAAGAAAAGCGAGTCGTGACAGGAAGATACAGCACAAGATGAGGATTTCGGACTAGAATTGCAGCCTTTTTCACACTGTACAGTACCAAACTACTGATAAAGCTCTCAACAATGGTTACATGATTATTTGCACCCTTAACTCAGTTTATCATAGCTGATGTTTCTCTGTGTGCTCTCCAGTCATAGCTGACTGAGCACTGGGCTCACTTTACTACATTTAATTAAAATGCAGCTAAATGCAAGATGCTGTGCGTAAAATGCATTTGCACGTAAATGGGGCAACACCAGACACCTTATGACTGTTTAAGCAAAGCAGCTGCTGTACTGATGTCTATAGCCTCCCAGCTCTGATGCAGTTAGGACTTGTCAAACTAAAAATGCCTTGATCTCAAGTCAGGTAATACTCACTGCTGTTTCTAAAATTAAGCCATTAACTAGAGACAAATTTAGAACTGGCTTTAAACACTTCATAAAATAGCAGAGATGTAAAAATCAACTGGCCAGGGTCAGGAATCAGCCAATTTCCAGCATTCTTGGCCCTGGCTGGTGACCGGCCAGTCAGCCTCCCATATGTCCGATTATGAGCCGCTCCATTTCATGTACACTTAACACGCGCACAGCAGCAACACTCACAGGCACATACTGAACAATCGTTAGTGTGGAAGTTCTTCACTGTGAGTGAAGACACAAAGTAAACTGCGGGGAGGTGACCACCACGAAACAGCAAAATTAATCAGACACTTAAATCACCCAGCTGCAAAGGGAAATTGGCTAAAGAGCTCAGTGCCAGCCACAAGCCAGCAGCTTTGGTATGAGCAAAGGATCAAAGCAGCAATGAGGAAAATCATAGCGACAAGTGAAAAAGAGAAAAGCACTGATGTCCTGTTATCAAGTACAAACATACTGGAAAATAATGTAAGTAACTTAAATCTGCTGCACCTGCTTTTGTTTGCAAAGGTAAAATATGTCAGTAAAGGTGGGTGTCGGTGTACAGGAACTCATTTCCAGTTAATTGTCTGTACTGCTTTCCAGTAGCCGAGCACTTTATTTTCAGTTCTTTAAGTGAGAGAAATCCTGTAGCTTACTGCAGTTTTGGGGGGAAACTGTAAAGTTTAATAATCTCTGTTATTATGAAAATATTATTATGCATTAAAGACAAGTTGGTTTCTGTTTGCATACGCTGTCAGTTATAGTTCTTAGAAGGACATGCTTGCCTCTGTGTTTCATCATTTACTTCTGTTTTTACTTTGTTCGGTCATTGTCTCCTGTGTTTCCGTCTGTTGCCTTCCTTGATTATGTTCAGCTGTTTCTTGTTCACTTCCTGTTCCCACTTTCTCTGACTACCTTCATGAGTGCTTAAAGCCCCGTCTTTCCTTTGTTCATTGTTAGAGTGTCTGATTAGCTTCACCTGTGTTCCTTCCCTCGCATGCAGTCACCATTTGGATTTTTGTAATGGACTTTGTTGTTTTGCCTAAAATTTACACCAACTTAATAAAAGGTGCATTTTCTTCTCAAGTCAGTCTGCCTCCAGAGTCTGCATTTGTGTCCTTTAACCTGCAATCAATGACAGAGTCATCACAATCATCCCACAAACACTCAAACATAGATTAAAATTAGTGGGTTAACATGTGATCATGCAGCACAAATATTATTCAGCTACATGATTTTGTAGATAACACAAAAATGTGATTAAAAGCCATCTAGTACACAAAATGTCTGTGACTGTAGAATATGTGCTGTAATAATAATATGCTGATTAAAAAAAAAAGATTGTAGCACAGGAAAAGGGGGAATATCTGATGCTGAGAGATGCTTCACATGAATACGTGATTTTTAGAAACTAGACAACTCCAGAAGGTCAAAGAGCAGGAGCTGTCCACATGAGGGTTCTTGTATGCCAAAAGAGGAGACAAGCCACTAAGCAACTTCTTTGAATTCACCAGACACATATTTCTGTCTGCATGACTGAGCCTGTCACTCAGAAAAAAAGGATTTCTACTGATTGAAATGTTGTAATCATCTCCAGTATCACAGCTCAAGAGGAATATTACAGAATCAAGCTGCATGATGTCATGTTCGGCTTTCAAACGTCTCTCTTTGTTCACTTTATACTTCAGCACGCACACAAGATTGGACTGAACTTGTCTGAATAACATCTAGAGAGAATTTTAACTGTGAATATATGATAATGATGCTTTGCTTGAGGGGAAAAATCTTCAGTCCAAATAAAGGAGATGAAAAAAAGATAATCACTGTGTTTATATGCATGCACCTTTATTCATATTCGTGTTGAGTGTTTTTTTGCCTGATTTATCTTCCAGGGTGCCTGCATGTTGCACACCTTCCTGCAGACTCATATAGCCTGCTCTCACTTGGCAGGCCAAACATTTGGCTGCAAAGCACAAAAACAGAGGTTATGCTCCAGGTGCTTCAGTGAAATGATGATGCTTGTGGAAAAAAAAAAAGGGTGAATTTTCGACTAAACTCAGCCTGATGAACAGTGAGACAATATTGAGAGGGCCTAAGGTATAGGGCAGCCTTTGTGGAACACATCTGACACATCACTGAATACTTCACATGTGAAAAGGTTTAACTATTAAAAATGCTTACCGTTCATACCGAAACCTTGTAAAAACATGCAATATTTCAAGAAATTCATAACTAAATAACTAACACTATATGT
Organism: Pterophyllum scalare; assembly: GCA_024447675.2. Lineage (NCBI taxonomy): Eukaryota > Metazoa > Chordata > Actinopteri > Cichliformes > Cichlidae > Pterophyllum > Pterophyllum scalare. Next base: position 57,940 of record JAMQGT020007381.1, on the reverse strand, counting down.
GTCCTTCCCACAGCACTTTCTAATGTACATATATGAAAGTTATTTTTCAAACACAGTGTTAAGAAATATTTACTTTTATCTTGCTAAAAGAGCCGAAATCAGCAGCAAGTGTTTCACAAGCAGAGTATATATATATATATATATATATATATATATATATATATATATATATATATATATATAGGCCAACTTTGGTATAATCTTGTCTAATATGTCAATTTTATTAACTGAACATTTCTAGTATAGAAAAACATGCTTGGAGAAATTTGCGCTGTTTGCAGTCATAAACTGTAATTAAAAGATTGATGTAGCTTCCAGGTCTGAAAAGTGAAGCCAGTGCAGAAATACTTCAGCCAACTATAGCTATATAGAAATCTATGGGAAAGGGTTCCCGGCTGGCTTTCTCTATGACATCAGTAAACACATTCCTGATGGGTTTATGAGCTCAATCACTAGATTCACATCTTACTGAATATAACACAATGATTATTTAGTAAATTATGGCCCTCATTAGAATCAAAAAGAAGGATAGAGCAGGGTACTTTTTAGGTCTACCTTCGGTTTGTCAAGTCTCTACTAAATGATTGTGCAGTGTCCCACAGTTTAAGATAGTGAAGGTGAAAATGTTCAGTTTCAGGCTCCACAACAGGATTTGGCTAACCAATAGGGGATGGCAAGGTGGATGTGTCCATCCTTTATATACAGTCTATAATCGAGTGAGTAACTAGTTTGAGAAATACAGTGCATTTCAAAAAAGACCCCATCATTTTTAGCATTTCAACATAGCTATCATACTGTATGTTTAAAGAACATTTACTGATATACAGATTTTCAGGATGTACATAAAATCAGATATCAATATAACTATCAGCCCCAAAACTCCATTGTGTCTACTGGGATGTTGAGGCTCATTAATGGATTTTAAAAGTTTGGGTGACAATGAAAGTTTTCAGCACAGAGGAGCAAGATGTGGTTGCATAATTAATAGCTATTAGGGGAAATTCTTTGCTTGATTTGGTTTTTCCAGAGAATCTCTGGTAAATTAGACCAACACAGCATATCACCAGACTTATCTCTGACTTGAGCTCTCAGTTTGGGTTATGTTTAATATTCTGGAGGGTGAGCGTTTACCATGTATTTGCCTAGGATATTAGCACATATCTGAGGATCCTTTGTGTACTGTAGGAATGTAAATGTCCTTCCTCAATCAGTCAGGCTGTGAACTCAGTGGAATGTGTCTTGTCTTGTGTTGTACAATATTGAATGTTAGCCACGGTTAAGTGATGACACACATACACACAAGCAGAGACAAGTTTGCTGTATGTCTGCTGAGAGCAGGTCACTGGAGCGCTGCAGCAGTATTCAATGGAATGGAAAATGGCTGGGGGGCGGACTGCCACTACGAAAGCTACTGCTTTACGTGCATTATACAAAAATAAGCATTCACATAAAAATTCAGGAAAGTTGCTTTTGCATGGAAACATGTCAGCCAACAGTGTGGTTCAACAATATCTGGCATCATCTACAATGTGCTGTGTGTTTTCATTAACTGCAGGTAGGTTTGCCATTTAATGACCTTTACAGTGTTTGAGTTTTGTGGAAAAGAAAACAAAATTAGGGTAAACGCATGCACACCCTTTCTAATAAACCGACAGCATTTTTCTGCATCAAGCTTGCTTGCTGAACTATATAAACCCTGACTAGCCAGGAGTAAAAACACCACAAATTCATTAAAACTTGAGCATATGGTGAGGTGAAGGCCTTCAAAGCAGGGACACCTGGGGTATTTCACAACAGTCACATTACCTTTGTCCTCCTAATCCACCTCTGTCTGTCCTCTCTCCGCTGTAATCGTCTTATTTGACTCTTCTCCCCCAGCGCACCTGCCCTTTGAAATGCACCTCTTTGGTCTAATTTAATATGCATGGTGCAGTTGGGGGCACGAGGACAGCAATTTGTTGGAGAGTCTATTCCTCCTCAGGATGGCATGAAGAGGAAACATTCAGCAGATCACTCGATTTCATGGGCTGTGGAAGTACAAGGCAACAATGTCTGGGAAAGGAGAGGTTGGGGAAAACGAGGTATTAAAAACAGGAGATGCAGTGAGTGGTAATGCAAATACCATATCGAGCCTGGAGAGACACTGACATGGAGTAGGCTGAAAAGTAACAACTGATAAAACACTGAGATCCTAAACAGTGAAAAAGGACTATAAAGGAGGTATAAAAAGAGAATGACCAATGGCGTAAGGTAATTTCTAACATATGGTATGTCAGGTAATACTCCCGCTATTGCAGAATGCTTCCCACATTTTCCTCTCAATGAGAGACAGAGAAATGAAGTGATGGAGAAAACATGTACAGTAAGAGGAGAAACAGACTGAGGATAACATCTGGGGAAAGAGAGAAAGAGACGAGACAGACAGAAAGGACAAGAAAAGACAAAGATACAGGGATGAGTCAGTATGGGGGAGAGGAGATAAAGGAGCTATAAAAAAAATCTGCTGCAATCACCTTTTGGTGAGCTGACATCAAAACAAAGGTCAAAGCATGATCAAAAGTCAAAAGTCAAAAACCATGGAGAGAGATCTGACAAGGCACACATTCACACTTGCTCCCTCTTTCTCTCTCGCGCTCTCACACACAATCATAGAAAAACACAAAATCAGATTATCTAATTTTCCTTTTTCTTCGCTTTGCACCCCACCCCCACCCACCCATCCACCCCTAAGGCAGCCATTTCTCAGTTCCCAAGTGAGGTCAGCCCACCCTGGAGGGGGCAGTATTGTTTCAGAGAGGATGTTTGCCTGGGCATGTCCACCTTTACCTAGTGAGATGTCCCTTCATCTGAACCACATCCTGAGGGTGGGGGACCAGCCAGATAAGCATCAGAAGGAGAAAGACAAATATCTGTGTGAGCTTCTTTTTTTTTAATGTTTCTACTTTTTTGCTGACTTTTTGCTGTGCTGGCCTGTCATTCCAAATGTTTGTAGAGATATCTGACAGCCACTGAAAGATTTAGGCACAGAAATTGCACTCTTATGTAATTTTGCTGAACACTGGGATCCTACTTGGTGCCTCATAAGAATCAGGGAGAAAGTTTGTACTATAGGCGACTATCTTTGATGGAGGAAAAATGAACTAAATGCTGTGGAAAATTATCAACAAAACCTTGTGGGGTCAACTATCATGAACCTCACGCAGGTGCCTCCTGTGTGAGGTGTTCCAGGCTTGTCCTACCGGAAGGAGGCCCTAGGGCAGACCCAGGACGCGCTGGAGAGATTATATCTCTCGGCTGGCCAGGGAACGCCTTGGGGTCCCTCCGGATGAGCTGGTGGAAGCCGCTAGGGAGAGGGAGATGTAGGCTTCCCTGCTTAGGCTGCTGCCCCTGCAACCTGGCCCCGGATAAGCGGAAGAAAATGGATGGATAATAACATGGCAATAGTCTATTAATTTGCTAATACCTTAATTTTTTTTATCGATAATGGTATATTTAAATAATATTACCTGAAGAATAATTAATTTATGTATAAGGGGCCAGAATCAAAGAGTAATAAGAGGTAAATGTACTTAAAGGCACCTACTTTGGTTACCTTCTAATAATGAGATGGTAATATCTGTGCAATATTTAGTACAATCTTAATATTAATAAGACAATAATAATGAGGCAATATAGTTTTATGGTTGACATTTTTGGCACCTATTAGCCTACTGCCTTCAAAATCATATGAAAATTCAAAATTGGTAAACATCAAATTTTGAAGGATTAATTCAGCATGTTAGCAGGTTTTTGTTTTAGGCAAGCAGTTTCCCCCTTAGTCTGCATTTTTACTAAGTTAAGTTAAGCTAAGCTAAGCTACCTGTCCTCTGGCTGTAATATTTACAGCCATGGCATTATCAATTTTCTCATCTTTTTGGCTAGGATATGGCATTAATAAGCATATTTGACAAAATTATGTTGAATAATGCTGAATGTTGCTCTACTGACAAAGATTAGTGAAGGAGCCATTTTTGAATTACACTCACTGTTTGTTTGGTACACCTTCCTGGAACCTGGCTGGACCAGCATTTGCCTTCAGAACTGCCTTAATTCTTCATGGCATAGATTCAGTGAGGTGCTGCAAACATTCCTCTGAGATTTTGGGCCATATTGGCATGATAGATTTTGACATGGTACATTATCATGCTGAAATCAGCCATCAGAAGATGGGTACACTATGGTCATAAAGGGAAGGACATGGTCAGCAACAATACTCGGGTAAGCTGTGGCATTTAAACGATGCTCAGACGGTACTAAGGGGCCCAAACTGTGCCAAGAAAATCAAACCATCATCAACAGCAGCCTGAACAAGGAAGGATGGACCCATGCTTTCATGTTGTTTACTGACCCTACCATCCAAATGTTGCAGCAGAAATGAAGACTGCTGCCATGTGATTGGTTAGATATATGTATTAACAAGGTCTTGAACTAGTGTGCCTAATAAGGCGCCGGTTGAATGTAATTCTTTGTACATTGTGAATGCTTTTGTGTTTATTTAAAGGCCAAACTGAATCTAATCAAATGCCGCATAAGTGATCAGTTAATGACTGAGTTCCAAGTAGGCGGTGAGAGACATTCTCCCACCTCTCTGTATAACTCTATACTGAAGAATAGTGAGTTCCTTAGTTTGCACTCTGTATTGATTATTGCAATTACACACTATTACGGTTCTATTATCTGCCCTGACTGTCTTTAATTACACTAGAGACCAAGAGGAAGAGTGAAGGCGGGGAGAGAGCGCGAGACAGTGAATGTGAGAGAGACACTTTACAGATAGACGGATGAAGCGAGACACTGCAGCGAACTAATTAAAACAGAAACTTTTTGTTTCAGCAAGTTGACAGGGAATGAATCTGGCAGGGAATTAATCTGTCTGCAGGGAACACAGTGACGAGTTACACACACACACAAACGCACACACTGATGCACATAAGGAGGAGGAGCGCGGAGTGCCGTTGCCATAGTTACCGAGTATGGCGCCACATCATGCGGCAGAGTTAATGCAGAGGTGTGTGCTTCATTTAAGCTTTCATTATATCACCACCCTGACCTATTCAAACATCCTCTGCACAAGCACACACAGGGAAAGGTTGCACAGATAAATCCAAAGTGTTCCTGCTGAAACACTATGTCTTTGCCAGATTCTTACAGTTGCCAATCTGCAGCTCTTACCCTCGAGGTGAAGCATCATTCATGCTTATGAAGTGGCAGATTACACACTAAAAGAAAATATTTGGCAAGCAGAGATAAGCACTTCAAGTCAAGGCCCACAAAAAGGGTTTCTTTGGATGGTTATTAATGTAGACACTTTGAAGAATTGGACTGAATTGGTCTTATAGACTGCAGGTATCTGCAAAGTTAGCAGCTTCTCTGTATGTAATTAACATGTAAGTGCCAGTTTCAGTGTTCCAATTTTTATTATTGCTCTTTAAATATATCCAATACATTTACATGATGGCAGAATGTAGCTGGTATGTGTGGCATTTATTTAAATTTAACAGGTTCTATCGGTATGAAATAGAAGGCTAATGTTATGTAAGAGAAGAGGTGGCGTTTAAACCACATGCCAGAGGATCAGCTAGTCCATTTATACAGTACTTCTAGGAAATGTAATCAAAACAGCAAGTTCAGCACTAATCCAAAACACCTGGGACAATCCTTCACCCAAGCAATCACTCTTTTCAAGGGACTGTCAAAAAGGATCTGCACAAAAAGAATCACTAATGCAAGTTTACAGATGACAGCACCTCAGTATTCTCAGTATCAGGTGTAACACATCTTGTGCTTATGTTAGGAGGGAGAGTCCATTTTAAATAAAGAAACAAAGAAAACCAAAGGCTGGCTTCATGCTGAAAACCATGAAAGATATAAAATACTATTTTATTGTTGTATACATTGAATACACACCCACTACTAAGATGAATGCAATGAAATGAGTAGGTGTGTTCCTGCTCCTTCATCTTACTGAACACTGCAAAGGTAAGTTAGTAACAGCTGCACTTGTTGTATTTTCAGACTATTTTTCAAGTCCATTCTAAGCCTCATAATCCTCCTATATCTGTTTCACAAGACATTTCACAAGGAAAACCCTCAGTAAGCTGTAGCTACTGCCCTGTATCTTATAACAAATCTCTGTCACTATAAAGCTGGAGTATTAGCTTTGGAAATACTGTAAGCCTCAGTGTTTGTTGAGTCCAATTGATCAGAAGGCCCGGTGTCTGTATATGACTGCAGGGCCAAACAAGAAGTCAAAACTGGTAGACTATGGAAAAGTTAAGCTCTAAATCTATGTTTGACTTAGAACAACAGCACTATATTTAAACAGAATACCACAGACTAGGCCCACCGATGCAATTCTGATTGCCTTTTTAAAAATTCAAAAAAAAAAAAAAAAGTCACTTCAATTCTGAAGCGAGAATGACAGGAAGTTCAGCCAGAGCTTTATCCTGTGTTGGCACAGTGAAATGGAGTGTGGAAATAGCTCCGGCAATGCAATGTGAGTGGATCATTATATTTAACTGAAGCTGACTGCTGAACATGACAGAATACATAAGCTGTCTAAAGACCATCACTTACAACACAAAACATTCCTGAGATTTTTTTTTTGTTTTATCTTCCCAGGAGAAAAAATTAACATGACTTAGGATACTTAGCTTTTTCCTATTTATATGTAAATGAACTGTTACATTTTTAATAGAAATATTGAAAGTGTTTATGCAATTAAGGGAAGCACTTACTGTTTGCACAACATAGTAAACATACCATTAATGTGTTTTCTTTGCTTCACTGGGCACAGAATTCCAACCCAAATACAGACTTACACATAAAATGAATGTAAAGATACTACAGAGTATCATAATATACATTATACTGTGCAAAGGTGAGCCAACTCTGTCTTTATGTTTTGCTTACAGGGAGCTAGACTTTCTTGTAATTTTCAAGTGGTCTTGAACAATAATTCTTTAGGCTTTCTGAAAATCTCACTGTTTTTCTTTTCTCTTTTTTTATTTATTTATTTTTACTTATTGTCAGTCCAGTTTGTGTACCTGACCATTTTCACCATTGGTTTGCTTGTTAAGCCACTTAACACTGACCTACGAATCAGCCAAGCATAAAAAAGGCATCAAACTCAAGAGATGAACCAGTGTTACTAGCACCTGTCTCTGCATAGTGTGCAGCCTTAAAAACAGCAGATGAACAGTATCTGAAAGTCATGTCCTCAAGAAATGGGAAATAATTCATTAAAGACCTGACACAGGATGTGAGAAATGCATCTGGCCCTTCACTTGATCCATCTACTGTTCGCTGAAGCCTCCTCAGAAATGGTTTCAGAGGAAGGGTGGTTGTAAAGAAGATATTCTTAAGGAAGGGGAAACAGGGGGAAAGCTGAGGTATCCCAAATTACACAAGAAATGGACTGAAAATCAGTGGCAACAGCTTTTCCGGAATGATGAATCCAACAAATTGTCATCAATATGTACAAAGGAGGTCAGGCGAGAAAAACAGTAAGTGTCTAAAACCATCTGTAAAGCATGGTGAAGGCCTTGTCCTGGTTTGGATCTGCAGTTCACCCAGTGGTGTTGGAGATCTTGTCAACTGTTGTGGAAAAATAAGTTGAGCCCTGAAACCAAACTGATTTTATGATGATTTATTGAGAGTAAGAAAATAACCTTTGCAAAGGGGCCAATACAGCACGAACAGTTTCCGCACCGGCATTGACTGAGGAGCAGAATACTCCCCGCTCCTTTATAGTCATTGTTGTTGATACAATCTTATTCTGCCAGCTGTAGGGATTTCAGCTTCCCACCACCACCACCTGATAATCAGTGCGTCATGACCTTGGACACAACCATGAAAGACGTTTGTTTCCTGTTCTGCACACTTGGTCTTTGTACTTAGAAGATTACCATTACATACCAAAGGAGTAGACAGAGGTTATTAGAGTTGAAAAACAAATTTTCCATCACATCAACATTGATGGAATTCTCAACACAGAAAAAATTTTGATCCACCATGCAATAACATCTGCAAAGCATCTGATTGGCAACAGCTTCATTTTTCAGTATGACAATGATCCCAAACAATGCAGTAAAAGCATACCTGGATAGAAAAACACACAACAGAACACCATCAGTAATGGATTAAACCTTTTGCGCACCACTGTATTTCTTTCATGGAAATGAAACCACTATAGAGTGTTATTTCTATCAAACTTGTTCAGGCAAAACATAACTTTCCAAGACTTTCATGCAATTTTAGTACATGAGTCATACTGATGTCGTGCTGCTTCCAATTTCCATTATTTCTCACAACATTTTTTTTGTGGAATTAAAATATAGATTAATTCTCTCTCCTTTCATTGCTTGAGTCTTACAAATATCATAAAAAATTAATTCATAACATTGCCTATTTCAGCTTTGTGAAAATTGATAACGTGCTTCTGCATATCTATGTCATAACAGCTCTTTCTTTCCTCCAGACATAAATCTCAGATGCAGGTCTTTGTGTCTACCAAAAAATGTGCTCTCCTTTCCTACGTGGCAAAAGTGTTACTGTTTTGAGAAGTTATCGAAGCACCAAGATGAAAGTGTGTGACATGTTTATTTTCCAGCAGCTAGTGAAGGGAGAGAAGACAAGTGCTTCAGTAGACAGTGAAGCCAGCAGTACCAGAGACATATTCAACAACCTATAGAAGGACAAAGTGTATGCCCTATATGCGCTGTATGCACTATAAAAGACTAATTTAATGGAAGAGTTTCATCACTGTCCAAATCCAAAAGAATAAAAAAATTAAATATCTAAGGCCTGCTGTATGACGCTGTGAACAGGTAGACACAAAACAAAGACATGCATCAAGAAGGGAAGTAGCTTCCCACTCACTCATTCTCACCTTATTTCAAATTCACTTTAAAGAGGCATCCGTAGCTCTGCATACCTGCATACCATGTGTGCATGCACACAGCTGAATGAAATGCAATGTTAATGCACAGGAAGACAACATGTTAGGCCATGATTAGCCATAGTGAGGTGCTGACTGCCGAGTAAGTAGGTTAGAGCCCAGGGGCCCAGAAGACACAGTCTGGCTTTAAACTTCCAAAAGAATTATGACAGAGTTGCAACATCTGCTGCCTGAGAAGAAGACAGACAGTGATGGATAGCCAGGTGTTCTTTGTGTGTGCGAATACACTTTGTCCACACTGTGCACACGCGGCATACACATGTACAGCCCAGAAGACAAAACCTGCATACAGTGTGTGCAAATCCACATGCACCCACAAGCAGACTGGATGAGGGACCGGTTAAATAAGCAATGCACACATCTGTGACAGATGACAATTTCTATTAACTACAACTCACTAATAAACACTGTGCCAAATCCATAAACATGTGGGTGTATGCAAAGCTATGTGCAGAACACACACACACACACACACAGAGTCAAAAATATAGTAGCTTGTTTGTGATAGTGGACTGTTTAATACCATCAACAACTTCCATATGGATGCATTTTCAGCTGAATAAATAATCCCATCAGAAGAGATAAAGATTAATGATATATTTATCATCCAATGACAAGAGCTCCACGGTACACAAAGATCAGCATCAAGATACCAACAGGAAATTCTACTTGATGAGATTACTGAACAGTAGGAAATATAATGCTACTACCACACTGTCAGGAATATTAATGACATATTCAAGAAATGACATTCATTGCATAGTTTGTATGAATAAACTTTTTTAAAGATGAGCAAATAAATCTGTCATGAATATATAAATTTTAACATGAAAAGAGAAAAAGAGCTGCTGCTTATCAGGACACTGTATCTATCAAGCATGGAAAAACCATGTGTGAGCCGGAATCATAATGTGTCAACAATAGCAGTAATAATAATTATCATTTCACTGTGTGTACTTTAATTTACGTCATCACTCATGATACACAACGTAGTGAGTATAAATCAATGAAGTACACCTAAATATATAAACAGGCTGCAGCATGAGTGACAGTGTAATCTAACCTCAAGTGCTTAGCTTGGACATATCCCACCACAATCTGTGTACTGAAACAGCAACAAGCAGACTCATACAGTTACAGAGGACAAGCTTGTATTTTAAGTTGAGTAATATTGCATGCATATTTTTCAGCTTCCTCTCATATTTTTAATCTAATGCTTACAAAATCTTATTCTTATAAAAACGGATTGCTGCGTTTAGGTTCCAGACGTCAAAATCCCTTTAAAGCTATCCCTCCATGTTTGCATCTCTTCCCTCTTCGGCTGCTGGGTTTGGGCTGGGCGAAGGAGATAGGCTTGGTGCTGCAGGGGTCCTGCGCCCAGTGGGAATTGGGGGCAGGATGGGTTTAACGTTGGAGCCTGGGCGTCTGTCAGAAGAGGGGGACACAGCTGCAGCTAGCTGATTCGCTCCTGGATGGGGGTCATCAGGTGTTGGGCCTGATGGCACGTGGTCTGAAATCAATAATCAATCAACAATCTTTAGAACTTCAGCACAGCAATTCGATGATTATATCATTATATGTACTGTTATGACTTGCTATAACCTCTGAGTGTTTCCAAAGCATGTCCTGTGACTGAGATATGTAGCGGTTCCACTAAGCCAGAAAAGGCACCGGCTGAACTGGGCACAGACAAAGCTGAGCTGGCACGAGAATCATCCGAGCTGTTTGTCAAATGCAAAAGAGGGGATGGAAGGACAGACAATAGCACAGATAGGAGTTTTGGGATAAGACAAAGACATGCAGAGACAAGGGAGTTCATACAGTGAGAGGTAAGCATATGGTTGTTACACAGGTAATAAAACAAAAGTGAAATGGCACAAATGAAACAAAAAGAAGAGCTTCAAAATGAAACTCCGGCAGAATGTTATGTAAACTAATGATGGGGATAAGTACAGTATTTATCAGTAATATCAATAAGGCAATAATAAGCACTCAGGTACTGATTGTTTGTTCACCTAGAATACAGTGTGCATGCATACAAATGCATACAAGACTACACAAAAACCCATCCGATGAGATACAACACAGTCCTCTGTTACAACATGTGGAATAAGCATACACAGGTAAAGACACATCCCTTAAGAGAGGTGCCAACAAGGAGACAGCTGTCTGGAATCCTGCATAGAAATACTGAGAGGGTGAGTAATGCCTACTGTACACACTGGAGGCATGTGTTCCTCACAGTGCGATGACAGAACCTGCAGATTTTCAACAAGTTTGATGAAACCTGCCTTCTGAGGACGAGAGCCCAAAGGGAGCAAATTAATTTTGACGGAACACGTTTCTATGCATGTATCTTAAAATGACACATTTTGGGGGAAAAAAAACAATGAACTAAATTGATGGCTCCCTTTTGCATGCAGACCACACTTATGATTGGATACCTAATTAAGTACTTATTTGCACAGTATGCCAGTTTATTGAGTGTAAGTGAACACACAGGGGAGTTAAAAAGCAGCAGAGGCAATAAAATCAGAATTTATGAGTGAGTGTATTTGAGTGTGTGTGTATTTGTGTGTGTGCGTGTGTCTGTGCATGTGTGGGATGTGTGTTCAGATTTGTCCCAGTATGGCCTGCTCTATACCCGTAAACTGAACTCTATAAAAGAGAGCTGATGCCATAAAAACAGGCTTTGTGTGTCAAGAATAGCACTTCTAAGGCCGTTTCCTGTTCCTAAATCTTTAGCTCAAGATTGTTTTTAATGAAACCACAATACTTCCTCTGGCTTCTCTCGCCTCAAGATAAATCAATAAGCCATTTTTATGAATTTAGCAACCATGCACAGAGTGAAATCTTACCCAACCTTGATCTGTCACTGTATCTGTTATTTTCATATGCTAACATCTGGTCTTACTTGTACTTACCTGCTATCCTCATGAACAAGGTTACCAGAATCATCAATATGCACAGATGCTGCTGGTTGGGCAGAACTGAGGAAAGCAAAAACGTAAGTAATGATTGAATAATTTTTTCTTCACCAGTATAATTTTACACACATCACCATGCTAAACAGGCCACATCAATAAAATAAGTAGCCATTTATTCATATCTGGCAACAGGTGTACTTCAGAACAAGTGAGTGGAGTGCACCTCTAACAAGAGCCCATCATATTAACAAATGGTTAGATTCAAATGATTTGGGCACCTGCCACTTCACCCTCAATGTCAAACAATGACTCAAAACAAACCATCAAAGAACATTTAGGACAAGTGGTTCAATTAAACCAATTTGGCTCAATCAGAGTGCCCATTTGAAATTAAGCACTGGAGTGCAGTGGAGTGCACGCTACTTATTTGTACCTTTTGAAGAGCTGGCTGTAAACCCCTGGACTCTTCCCCACTAAAGCCTCCCTCACCAGCTGTTCACGTCTCCTGATGGAAGCTAGCTCCTGCAGAAATGGGGGGGCGGGCAAAGAGGGGACAGAAAGTTGATGTGGGGAGCGATTAAAAAAAAGTAGTGGATGTAAAAGGGAGAAACAATAGATGTAGGAGCGGTTACACTTAACAATAAGGATGAGTGTTATTTACAAAAATGAAAGTCATTCACCTACAGGCTTTAGTAGCAACACATTTATCATCAGATATCCAGTAACTCACAGCGGAGCTCTTTTGAGGACCAAGTTCTGCTTGGATCTTGGTAAAATGTGATCTGTAGGAGAGATCCGAGGGGTCCAGAGCTCTGGCAAGGTGGGATGTGAGTGCCGATCCTGAACTTGACAGGGGTGAGGGTGGCTTCTCTTCTGGAATATGACCTGAGGCTGAGAGAAACAGAATAGAATAGAATAGAACTTTATTTTCATTATACATACAACAAAATTAAACATCATACAACAAATTATACAACGTCATTCCATCATAGTATAACGAAATTTCATACAGACAACCATCCAAGAGAAGAACAGACAAGACTAACATAAGGGAGATGGGTGTCTGCAGCCGCCGCCACAGGGCGCCGCCGCTAGTACAGTCAGATATTGTGTATAAATACAGCATCAGTGTAACTGACCTTCTTTTTTATTTTGAAATCACCAACCATCATTTATAACAATCTTCTTCTTTTTCATCATCTTCTTGAGGCTGCTGCCTTCAGGTGTCACCTTGCCCTATTCCTAACATCCTCCTCCTCTGTAACACCAACCCTCTGCATGTCCTGCTTCACTACATCCATGAAACCTCTCTGTGGTCTTTTCCTATAGCTTGGCAAACCATCTCAGTCTTGGCTCTCAAACTTTGTCTCCAAAATGCTCAACCTGAGCTGTCCCTCTGATCTACTCATTTATAATCCTGTCCATGCTGAAATTTATAACACCATTTTCATTTTAAGGGACACTCCATGATTTAGCAATTATACTTTCACAACCAATGATGACATTATTCTAGGGTTTTTTGGTAATATTTCCCATCAAATGAAAATTTACTTAATTAACACATGCAAAATTGGTTGCGTGCTCCCTTAAGAAAAAAACAAACAAACAAAAAACAACGCATAAATTAACTGCACTTTAGGGCCCGTGTCTTGCTTTACAAAACTGGTGTTGTGACACTTTGGGCCTGCTAATAATGATGTGAATAAACAAACGCATAGACACCTGTGGAGGTGTTGTCAGGGGATGCTCTGTTGTTCTCTCCTTCCTCCAGCTCCTCTAGCAACAGGTACTCCTTCACTGCCTGCCTCAGCTTCTGGTAGGCTTCTTCCCAGTCATCTACTCACACACACATGCGCATACACACACACACACACACACACACACACACACACACACACACACACACACACACACACACACACACAAAGAAATCCGGTCCACAACAGAGCCAGCGTATCTCTTCATCAAACAGTAATGGATCAAAAGATATGGGGATGACGACCTTAGTGTAATGAGGTGCAGGGTGGCAGTGAATAAAAGTGATGAGTGCCCAACCTCTCTGTATGTTCATCTCATTAAGAACACCCCTAACATGTCTGAGTGCTTTCATGAGGAATGATAAACACAGCTATTCTGCAGCTACGTGCCTTTAATACATGTGGTAATTGGATTGAAAGTGTAGTATATGGATTTTAGTAGAGTGTGCTAATCCATCTAATGCTATATCAATGATAGTTGGACTGCACTAAGCCAGGGCATTTACAATCTTTGTGAGACACTATAATGATGAAGAGAGCTATCTCACCAAAGGCTATTGATGGTGCATTGTCACAACATAAAGCTTTTTTGTGGACTCGGGGAAGAATGACTGGTACATTGCTGTAGCTGACGGGGATCTTAAAAGACTAAAATAAATGAAACTTCAAATTTTCTGTATTAGCACAGGCTGAAACTGTAAAAACACCTCAATATCTCCCCTGGGAATCAGTTAAGTGGATTCATAGCTTCAAATTAATAGTTATTGAAAATTAATTGTGAATATTTAGAACACTTTGTACTGCAATTAAGCATTAAACAGCTAATTATTATAACACATCTGATTAACCACTGGATGATATTAAAGCTCCATGAAGCCATAAAAACAAACAAACAAAAAAAAAAACAACACTCTAATGAGCGTTTCCTTTCAATACCACAGGGGATAACATTATCGAAGAATCCTGGACGTTGTCTGCTGGTGCTGGCGTAGAGCTTTATGCGTGACACTGCTATATCAATCTGTGCTGGGGTGTAGAGTCCACGGCTTTTAAGGTGGCCCGTGTACTTCTCAACCTGGGTAGGGATGAGCAGGATGTATCGAGGCTCAAAGTAGCTCTTCTTAAGACTGAAAACACCCTGAAATAATAGACAAAACGCTTACAGATATGCTGCTTATTGCACCCTTATACCTGAGTTTTCCATACACATACCTCCAGCTCCATGTGCACACAGCAGCCCAATCCTTCTCTAGCCACATCCTCTATGGCATCCCTGGTTAGTCCGTAACTATGCCCCTCATACTGTATGGTCTGGATAAACTTACCCTGTGAGGTAAAGGAATGAGAGAGCATTTTACTGCTCCATTATTCATCATGTTATCACAACAGTTATGAGCTCCTAGAATGGGACATAATATCTGACATACACACACAATTCCAACATGCTGTGTCAAGATTAACAACCTGCGGTCATTTGCCCACATGTGAACTGAACCTACCCTGACCTTGTAATCAGCACAAAAAAACAAAAGAAAAAAAATCTTTTTGTTACTTCTCACACATTACCCCTGACCTTTTGTCAGTCAGAGCAACATAAATTTATTACTCTCAATAAATCCCACCGCCAACAAATCCAAGACTTTCAAAGCTTCAAATAGGAGGCAATTACTGATATTTGTTCAGTAACTGGAAAAGTTAACTCAGACATACAGATAAACCTGGAACAAATTATTCCAGCTCTCAAGACAAAGTAATTTATATAAATTATATATTATGTTACTTATGCCTGTGTTTTGACTCATTTTAATGTTTTGACTAACTAAATGTATGACATTTAAAGTCACAGCTACTGTGCATAAACTTTTTAAAATCTGCATTAAAAGTAGCAAACTGTTAAATAAACAATCACATATGCAGCCATTAGCAGTAAACAGCATTCCAACAAACGACTAGAAATCTAATGTCCTCTCTGCCTTTTAGCACTGCATACAATATGAAATCCATATATTATACCTACATTAAGCAGCAACACTGAAAAGAAAACTCATTAAATGTGACTCACTACATATCAAATTGCTTTTACAAACAACTTTATTTAAGATGTACGACATTTCTCCCCAATCAAGTTTTACTTGTAGCAAAACTCTTTTAAACAAATTATCTCAGTGCAGTAATTACAAACATGATTCCAGATTACAAGACAGCTATTCTGATAAGCAGATAAGTAAAATTTATAATAAGAAGACATGGCCAGCTAATTGGGGTTAATTTTGTAAGATCGGCCCGAAGAAGCATTTCAAGACGGTATGACTGCAAAGCTACTGAAGAGCACATCTGAGGACTGAAAACAGCAACTGACACACGAAAGGTGAGATTAAAAAAAAGTAAGTAAGACCAGACTTCAATAAACCAGCTTGGAAAAAGAAGAATGCAGGGAGGAGAATAATGGACAAATCAAATAGAGGGAGGAACAGACTGTAAAGTTAACCTCTGTTGGAGAAGACAAAAGGCATCAATATCAGCATCAAAGCGCTTCCTGTGTAAATCACTACCTGCCACAGACCTCTATAAATACTCCCCCACTTCTCTTGCATAACAGACAGCAGGACAAGAGAGACAGATGGAAAAGAAATGTGCCTAAAAACCCAAGGACTTCTTTTTTCTTACTAAGACAACCGTAGCTTGTGTATTTAATGAGAGCCAGTTGTGGAGCACTCCTTAGGGTGTTCTGAAGTTTTGACCAGTGCCTTCACGTTAGCTTTCTTTTTTTTTTTGTGAGACTAATGATTATTACATTGAGTTATAGGAGATGCTGTAATGACACATCCTGAAATAAAATTTAATTAACATGGCTATTATACCTTTTCAAAAATGTTCCATTCAACCAATATTTTCCACCACGTTATTTTAAACAAAATGTCAAACTAAAATCATTCAGCCAAGTCAAACTAATTAACACAACTTACTCAACTCATTAAGGCCAATGAATGAAGTCAATTTGAGTGTGACTTCAGCACATGGAAACCTAAAGTAAGCCCAAGATTTAATTATACTGCGGGCAAGACTTTATGCAAAAGAATGATTTAAGTAACCACATATGGTAACCACATAACACTATTCCGAGTATACTCAAAATACTTCAAAATAACCTACTAATAGCTAACTCACCATGTGAACCATGTTCTGAAAGACCTCCTCACTGACAAAATGGTAATCGAGTCCATTCTCCTCTCCAAAGTACGGCCCCCTTGTGGTGTGACAGATTCTGCAGTGGCAGAGGCAAATTAGAGAAACAGTTGAGGTGAGGTTGCATGCAGCTTGTTTTTAGCCATATGATTTTTTTTTTTTTAAACACAGCGTGAATACAAAAGGGGTGGGGGTGGGGGGGTCAGAACAAAACCTTCCAGACTGTCAAAACCACTAAAGGTGAGAGCCAGGAATATGTGTTCTGCATGTGTGGTGTATGCTGAACTTCAGTCCCTGTAATAATTCTATGTAAGAATTTTTCTGAAGTTCAGCCAAGGCTACCCACAGCAGACTGGGTTTGACAGCCTACTCACAATGATCTACCAATAATATAAACTGGTTGATTATATAAAGTAAAATAACCCATCATGTGTCTGAGGCAGACTTCTTTAAGGACTACAGTGGAGACTTATGCTATGAATATGTCTTGCAAACCTATGTACAAAGCAAAGGCCCCGACTTGGTCTTTTTTATTTTTTTTACTGAAGTAGTTTAGGACTTATCAATAAACTTGAGCCCCTATAAAGAGAGGTTCAAATTTCCATGTTCCATTTTTTCATTGCATTATGTGTAATGCAATGAAAACACGTATTGAACTTAACACTGAAATAGTGGCTTGTACTAAAAGTTCAGCTGAGAATCACCACTGGGCCATCTCTGAGAGTTCAGCATGTGAATATATTATGTGTGCAGAAATGTTAAGACTGACCCATAAGCAAAGTATTCGTTGAACTCTTGACACAGTCTGTGAGCCAGCTCTCTCTTCCCACAGCCTCGAGGACCTGTCAGGATCAGCATGGGGTAGGGAGAGTCTGCACTGGGTAGTGAGCTGCTTAGACATACGCACACAAGCAGCCAGGATTTTTACTTTCATTTTGCATGCCTGTTCTTAGCTTCAAAACCAGTTATCTCCCCCCATTCAAAAATGAGCATTGTTTAAGTATAAAAAGCCACAAAGCAAGAGTCACTCCTACAGTCAATATAAACTGGAGCCTTGAGGGCAGTATGGATGTGTTCCTTCTAGTAAGCACAAAGAATGGCAAATTGACTATAGCTGCAGCTTTTATTTGCTGATGATCAATATTTTTTTAAAGTGCTGACGCTTGATTTTTTTTTCTTTTAGAGTGTAGATAAACAGGAGCACTGCCGATAAATTGCTGCTCAAGCAAACAACTTTTTATTTTATTTTACAAGATATGTATTGATTGTGGCTAACCGTTACTTTTGGATTGTTTCAAAACCTTTGTTAATACTGTACTTCCTATATGCTGCTGACCATTGCTTGTATGCCGGTAATTACTGTTAATTAAGAAACTGGTTACTGTTACACAAACTGGGGTGCATGCAATGTTATGTTAAATAAATATTAATATGAACCTTTCATGAAGGACCTGGGGCTGCATCAGCTGATACACTAGGTGGGTCATGTGATCCCTGGCTGCCACCACATCCATAGGAGGATCATACTTGTTTACTGATGACACCTGGGAATTAAAGTTAGCACATCACATAAGCAGTTCACACACCAAATTATAACAGAATAGATGCATTAGGCTTGTGTCATTCATTCTGTCTCCAAAACAAAAGGCATCAGACTGATTAAACATGTTTTTGCTGTTCAGCGAACCAAGTAATATTATCTGTTAGGTGTTCGCACCTTTTCTTCAGCAGTGACTTTCTCTTGGTCCAGCACAGTCAGATGCTGAAGGAGGAAGATGACTGCCAGCTTGTAATCAGGTTGTTCCTACCAATTATATTCACACAGACAGCCTACATTGCAAATACCAATCAAACCAAATACAGTCAGCAAAGTTGCTTAGGAAAACTTAAAAAAAACAAAGCAGGAGAGCAGACCTCTGCAGCAGACATTACATTTCCATATATTTAATAACTTATCTCATAGTCAAAATCTTGGATGGTTACCTGTACAGGGTTTCCCAGCAGATTGAGGTCCCTTAACAGTAAAAGGTCGTGAATATGCTTGCACTCTTGAATTTCACTGATCTGTGAGGAAAAACACAGTTTACACAGTGTATTAGTTTCATTCTGAAAGTTAGCCATGAAGGTTCATTAAAGTGTCAAGATCCTAGGCCATCTTATTCATCCTACTGAAATGTCTTCAGGCAACTGCATTAAGCATCTAACCCTCCCAGTGTTAGATCACCTGGAATTTCAAGTGAAAATGTATTTGTTTTTGAGTATGAAGCTCATGAATTAGTAATAGCCTACTGGCATGTAAGACTGATGCTGATATATGCACATCACACATTTCCTTCTGAAAACTCTCCCAGATCAATACCAGGTTTTTCTCCAGGTTGACGGAGCCTAGCAGATGAAGGTTCTGGAGGCCTGAAAGACTGGTGATGCGATTCTGAGACAAATCAAGAACCTGTAGGCTCTTCAGGTGTTTTAACCCTTCAATCCTCTCCAGCTGGTTCCCCCTCTGGACATAGATAAGGAAAAAAAAAGAGGAGTGCATGATTTTCATTCATATGCCTCTGTCCAAGTGTTCTTATTTACACACAGTCTTGATTCTCTCTAATAAATATTTTGGACAGGTCACAGTCACTCTGTAAGGTGAACTTTCTTTCCCATCAATGAGCAGAGTTGAGTGGCAGGCCTGCCTCTTCTGACAGGTGAGGACTGACAGCCAAACAGCTGGTGTGACGATAGCCCAGCACACCAGCTAACTGAAGAACAAGACCTGGGCACTCCTCTCTTGTCTGGGTCCCCAGCCTGATTCTCACTCCATTCCACTGACAAAAGTTGTTATCTAGCCGTCTGGCCGCACCTCTGCCTACTCTTGCCAAGCATGTTGCCTGGCAGAGGGCTGCTGTCAGTGGGGGTGGGTGACTGTGCTGCTCCCTTGAAGCTCTGGGTCGCCGCTGTGATGGGCTGCGTAACAGGCTGGCTGACAGTGCCATGCTGTTTTGGGAGGCAGCATGTGAGGAAGAGGGGTCAGTAAAGGGATGAGATGTATGCTGTATGGGCAGGGTCTGCTTGAGAGTGTGTTTGTGTGTGTGCACTGAAACTGGTCCAGGCTCACTCAAAACACCAGCAGCTGGTCCCAAAGCAAATCTACAGAGAGGGGCAGGCACAGCCAGGCCGATGGGCTGCTGACAATGAGGAAACACTGATAAAGGACACGTGTGCACACATACAAGCAGAAAAAGAGGCAGAGAGTGAGAAAGGACCTGCTGCTGGACCATATGGTGATTTTCAAACAAGAGGCCAAGGTTTTACTGAAAATAAAAATGAGGCCAAAAACAGAGACATAAAGAGAACACAGAAGGGAAGAGAAAAGAGACAAACAGAAACAGGTGAACTTTAGCATATATGTGTAAAATATGCATATGGAGCAACAATGTATGCATGACAGCAGGCAATCTCATGCGTAGCAATGCCATACATCCACAGAGAAGTACTGGCAAAAGAGCTCAGTTTAAAATGCATATTTATAAAATATCTACATATGAACTTGCACCTTCTATGTATGGAGAAGAACCTACAAGGCAGAGGTGCGTGAGAGGTAGACTGCCCAAGCCACTGATCTTTGAGATCTTGTTGTGCGCCAGGCTGAGATGGGTGAGCCTGCAACACTTCTCAAGACCACTGATCTCACGGAAGCTGTTGTCTGAGTAAGGGCATGTTAAGTATAATATAGAAGAGAAAAAATATTTCACAAGTCATCAAAGACATCATAGAGTATGTGATTGATAGAGAATCCATTAAATGTAAATGTTCTGCAGTGAGGATACAGTCTAGATCCAGTTTAGTTAACCATACATAGTCAGACAAATCCTTCATTTTTGTCATGCGGTTGTGGGAAAAGTTCACCTCCTGAAAATAGCAGCACACTGTTAACAGAAGTCAAAAAAAGTTTCAGTACATCTTAGCGAAGAAATTCTTCCACTAAATTCAGAGTATGGAAAATAATTTGCTAAAGTTCACTGTCATTCAAGGGCAGTAAATGCCTTGTAAGTATATTCTAAGTGACTACAGATGGGCTATGGAAATCCAGGGCTATCTTGAGGGAATAGTGCTTGAGAGTGAAGCCCAAGCCACCACTCAAATGTTGCCTTATCCTGTCAGCTCAAGGTCCTCCTGTGTTACCTTTAGGCTCTTGGGTGGCTGGAATTCAAAGAAGTTTGAGATTTCATTATGGGAAGCGTCCAGCATGACAAGGTAGGGCATGTGACTCACGCAGGATAAATCTAGCAGTTGGGAAAAGTTATGAAAATTGATTAAAAACCAATGAAGACAGCAAATATTTAAATGTGAATAAATCACATCTTGGTATATGATGTTATGAATGATGTCACAGGCTTGTATAAATAGTAACTGTGTAATAAGAAGATAATCTGGGCGTAAGAAAAAAGTCACCTTGAATTTTGTTGTGTGGCAGTTCCAGTTTTTGAAGATGGACATAACTGCACAGCACAGATATGTCATTGAGACTGTGACTCTAAAGCAGAGAAAACAAACTCAATTTAATTATATTTTGTCTTGAAATTAAACTACACTGTTCAATTTAAGGGGAAATTAAGGGAATGCTTGATCATCACAGGATACAAAGTAACACAAACCTTCAGGAGTATCAGCTTGTACATTTAGGAATCATAAACAATTGTGAATCCATTTCACCTGCTTTGGTGCAAATGAAAGTGACAACAGGTGCACTGGAGAGGCAACAACAAGACCATCCCCAAAAAGGGAATGATATTGTAGCTGGTGGCCATAGACCATTACTCTGTCTTTATCATCCCTGACTGATTTTTCCCTAGTTTTGCTTCTTTGTCCTTGTCACTACTGGTAGCATGAGACAGCATCTGCAGCACATTCAAATTGCTCAGGTGGTCCAGCTCCTCCAGGATGGTACATATGCTGTTGCTAGAAGACTGGCTGTCTCTCCCAGCACAGTATCAAGGGCGTGGAAGAGATACCAGGAGACAGGCCATTACACAAGGACAGCTGGACAGGGCCGTAGAAGGGCATCAACCCAGCAGGTTTAAAACCCTGCTTCTTTGTGCAAGGAGGAACAGGAGGAACACTGCCAGATCCTTACAAAATGACCTGCAGCAGGCTACTCATGTGCATATTTCTGACCAAACAGTCAGGAATAGACTCCATGAGCATCACATGAGGTCCCAGCATCCTTTAGTGAGACCTGTGCTTACAGCCCGCCACCATGCAGTTCAACTGGCATTCGCCAGAGAACACTGGCAGATTCGCTACTGGCACCTTGTTCTCTTCACAGATGAGAGAAAGTTCACACTGGGCATGTAACAGGCCTGGTGTGGCCTGTCCAGTGCACCTGTTGTCACTTTCATTTGCAACAAAACAAATGAAATGGATTCACAATGGTGTGTGCTTCCTAACTCATTAATTCATAATCCCTTAAGTTTATCTGACTTGTGTTATACTTTTATGATCAAGTGTCTCCTTATTTATTTATTTTTGAGCATTTAAACAAAAGTATCAAACCATTACTAACACTTTTGTATTGATTAAACAGACAGCAAGTCACATCAGATAATTTATGCATTCCATTGACGTGTCTATCTCACAGGCACAGAAAGGTTGTAGAATGAGTGCTGCAGTCCGGTGCCAAAGCGTCCAAGTTGGGATATACTGCTTGAGACCATCTCAGCAGTTAAAACACCATCCTTCTGTAAATAAGATAAATACGTAAAATGTAGGGTTTTATTAGAATAATGCATAGCAGGTACAGAAGTGCACCTGCAATAAAAATGCAGAATTTTGCACTGAGGACACTAACAACAAGACCGAGTGCTTGAAAACCTAAAAGCAAACACGAACATATTCATTCACTACACACACACACACACACACAGACTCTGCTTAAATCTGTTGTTGATGCAGCAACCACAAATTGCAAAACTATTTGACCTTGCTGTGCTGTGTTATTTTCCCAGACCTCTTGTACAAGGGCATCTGCTTTACCTGTTGCACAATGGAAGAAACACGAGGATTCATTCAACGTGCTCTATTAACGTGAACTCACAGCGCAGACACACATCACAGCTCAGCCATATTTTTTGTCATGAAAAGTATAACATTTTAGTGCCTCAATAAAAACATTCACACTATATGTTGCTTTTGTAAAACTAGTTGATAAAGCCTCCTAGCCTTACCTCCATCCCTCCGTTTTCCTCTGGCTCACGGCAGGTGGGGGTCTCTGCTGAGGCAGCGTCAATGGGGGACCCTGGGGGGTAGCAACTAAGCGACGCGGAAGAAAACTGCTCATCGGTTTATTCCTTCATTATTTCATGAAAAAAGAAATAATTCTGGACGACAAACGTACTTCTTAGCGGTCAAAGTGAAGACTTCTATAGTTAAAAAAATAAAAAAGTCCAACTAGCTAGCTTTCCACGTCAAACATACGCTGCCGTTGCTTGGCAACACTGACAAGTTTGAGGTGAATGGCATTATGGGTCCTGTAGTTTCAACTTGGGCTTGTTTGTGTCAGATATTGCTGGAAAATGTTTAGTTTTTATTAGTTTCATAAGAAAATATGGGTGGCATTTTTTTAGAATAGGTATTACAAAATAAACAAGCCTTTCAATGAGAGTCTCTTCATGCTTGTTTTGTTCATAAATCTGATTGCAAAAAGGTGATTTTTGTTAAAAATACACAATATAATTTCAGCTGCTTATGCCTTTAAATCACTTTAAAATATACAAATTCTTTACATGCAGACTTATGATGTCTACCCTTTCCTTTACATTTCTTTTATTGTGCCAGCCAGGACACCATTCAGGGCAGTGCTAACACAGACTTTCAAATTCTCACAACAAAAGCCTTCACATAGTATGTTGTCTGTATTCAGTTTTCTGATTCCAATATGACTCACACTTAAAGCAATGCCACACAACACATTGCACCTGTCAGGTTAAGTAAATCCTCAAGTGCATGTTTTGGATCTGTCTCGGCGGAAACATTCCCACTACTTAAAAACGGTGACAGATTGTCACGTGTGGAAGGTCATTGTGTGTATGAACCCCTGGAAGCTTAACAGTGGAAAATGTGATTGTTTTGAAACAATGCAAGGAAAGAAAAGCACACAAAAGACTGCAACTTGAAGAATTTATTTTTTAGTGTATGCACCGTCAAATCATGAATGTTTCATTTAGAAGAGACAAATTTCAGAGCATTTATGACACTTGAGAACAAGATAAACAAGTAATCCTTTTATAACACTAAAGGAGTTTAATGTATCGGAATTCAATACATTCTTATGCAAAACATAAAATTAGTCCTATAAACAGATGTGCAAAATTTAAGCCAATTGCAAAGAAAAGCAGGTGAGCTAGGAGTAACTGTAAAAGAACTTTTTACAAGTGTAATTCATGAATAAAAGGATGGACACAAGTAGTTATCACTTACATATAAGGGCATAATTCAGATTTTTATGAGCTATATTTGTGCAGCATAACAGATGCTGTTAGTAGTCTAACAGCATCTGTGAATGGGATGGCCCTAACACAGTCATTTAGCATTGAAATAAAGTTTTCCCATGTATAACATTGCAAAAGTAGCTCTGAAGTGAACAGATGAATGAGCAGATTTTAGATTTTACACCAAGTGTACGTTTCAGAGTGGTAGGCGAACCACTCAGCAGCTCCGCAGTTGTTTTCCCATCGATCCCAGCCTATGTGTCATTATGATGGATTGCTCTGTGGGCTTCAGGGAGACGAGAGCTGGGCCCAGTGTATTGACAAGGCTCCCATTCCCCTCTCCTCCTCTCGTTAAGTACTTTTCCCCCCAAGTTAATGAACTAAAAACAAGGAGGATTGTGGGGAAGGGAATGATTTGTGATCGTCTCTTGAGTTTATACATTTAGTTCAATTTACAGGACTTGAGCACATGTAGCGGGGATGGCAAAATAAAGATTCAGCATTGCATAGTTCTGGGTTTTTTTTCTGCTAGTATGGCAGAAGAAATGTGCTGCCACATACATGCCTTAACACAAAAAGTGCACTGTCATTCCACTGTGGTATCTTTCGTCCAATTTGCAAAATAACATATTAACTGACTCACAACTTTTCACAACAGTTGCACGAGTTTACTGCATGGACAAGGAAAAAGATAACAGATTTTTAACAACCATAGCTATGATACAATCGTCAGCTAGGGAAATCATAGGGGGCCAACCCAAATTGGCAGCAGGCGGAAGATGTGGCCTCATTCAGACAGTCTAATCTGGCATCTGTTATTGCAGACAGAATCAGTGGGCCCATGGGGCTGCCAGGAGAGGAGAGATAGAGGTGTAATTGAGAGCAGCAGTTTAGATCTAATAGGAAAATGAGATGAGATGGGGACTAAGTTCGGGTGAGTGTCCAAGACAATCGCCTTTTATCTGGAGCTGTAGTCATGGTGAGCAAAGGACTGTTAAGAGTCTGGGTGTGTGTGCTGCATTTATTATGTGATTTAAAAAGTGGAAATTGACAATATAAGTTACTTTATGTCATAGATACATGGGCCAGTAGACCTGCGAGGCTTGTAGTCGTGTAGGTTGTCTCCTCCCTTCTCAAGAATGAGTCAGTGTACATATGCTTATATAATCTACATCTGTCAACACTTGACTACAGTGTTTCATCATCATTAGGAAAAAAATGTAGATGACACACTTTCCATTATCTCATGTCTAAAGCAAGCATCTATTTGGATTTTCTAACCAAAATCTTAAATATTGTGTGCCCTGCAACACCACAAACACTCTGTAGTCTTGAAAATATGACCCATAAACATGTATTCGTGCAACAGAAACTTGAAAGAGCTAAAACAAACAAAAACATGCTGGACAGAGCTCATCGGACCGAAAAATGCATCGCTGTTTCCTTTCATCGGTGATTCCCCTCTGAAAGCCACGTCCTGCTTAACATTACACTGTGGTGATCTTCTTATCTTTGGTGGCCTGTTTAATGGCAGCCTGCTCACAGATGATCTCCTTCAGCCTCTGCAGTCGGATGTTTTGGGTGCTCAGGTCCCCTACACCTGTCTGACTGCGATGGAGTAACGAAAGGGCATTGATGTACTCCAGCTCTGTGTAGCGGACACCCTGGTCCACCACCAGGTTCAGCAGCTCGTCTGCAGTGTTATACAACATCTCATAGTACTGCCTAAAAGGAGAAAGAAAGATAAGGAAAGGTTATAAATCATCAAAATAAGTGGGAAGACAAAATGAGTAAAGGGAAGGTAGAAGAGACAAAATCAGAGTGTGCAGGCATCCTCCAAGGCAACTGTCCACTCTTCAATAAAAATTTCTAGAAGAAAAACCTCCAAAAATTTCAACATTTATTTCCAAAGTTATTTGAATTAAAACAGATGCTTTTTTGCAGCAATTTTGGTGGAGATTATAAAAATGTGTCAATCCACCAGTATTAGTTAGTGAAAACTGGAAAAAGGTTCATTCATTACATTCATAAATATGCACAGATACCCAGTAATGGTGCCACTGCACTGCCTGAACTGTAGACATCAAAATTTAATGGGTATCTTCTTTACCCATGCACAGCTTCACCACCAACTTTCATAAATATCAACCTTGTAGTTTTTTGTAATCCTGCTAGCAGACAAACAAACGGTACTGAATACATATCGTCCTTGAGGACGTAATCAACAGAAAGCAGAGGGGAGAGAGAAAAAGCTACATGCAACAATAATACTTTATAATCCTCTGTTATTCATTTTTTCAGAGCTGAATCAAAAAGAACAACAAGAACAAAGGGAAAACGCAGAAGCCACACTTACTGCTGTTGCTGTCAGCACCAATTTTCTTAAAAAGGGCTTCAAGGACCTAAACCTGCTGCCACTGGGACTTGAAGGTGGGGGGAGAACATTCACCAGCTACAAACTACTGAGACTATTCTAATGAAATGCTGTTGACAGAACCAACAGACAGAAGAGACGTGTGTGGAATTAACAGCTCTTTAACCAGGGCCGAATACCTCAGTGGGCAAATTTGAAAAAGACCGTGAAGTACACAATGATAATTCAGGAACACGAAACAAGAGAGCAAGTATTGCTGAAATAAAACACACATTCACCTGCGGACCAGAACAATACACATACAGATCAAATGTGCCAAAGATAAGAGAAGCGAGAATGTATGTATGTTTTGAACACACCATTTTTAAAAAAGATTTTTATTAAGGGTTGACCTCTTGTATACGTGTGAACATAGACTGTATAACTCATTAGCATCAACTTACAGTACTAGCCCATTAATATGGATTTCAGTAGGAGTGTAGCTTGTCATAAACACAAAATACACATTCCTGTGCAGAGGGCCTGGAGGTAAGCTAATACACAGGAGTATGGATGAGATTCAGGCCATGTTAGCAACTCTTCTGAAGCTCTACATGAGAAAAGAAAAACAAATCTAAAGATTTAAAGCACAGAGGCTTTGTTAGCAGAACAGTTAGTCATGCTGTAATATAGAAAGAAATTAGATCAAGCAACTGAAATTATGCTTTCTCTCTCTTTCACTTTATATTCGTTTCAACACACGAGTGTTTCTCCCAATGTCACAGCAGAAACAGTGTATTTTAGCAACATCCTGGTTCTGTGTGCCACATGAATACACTGAATAATTCTTGACTGTTTACTACAAAAGGCATATTGGCCAAGGACAGGTGATGTCAGTCAGCAGCAGTGGCTTCTGCTGCTTTGTGGGAGCAGCTCTTAAGTGTAGAGAGATAATTGCAAAGCTGAAATTGTTAGGCTGAAGAAAGACAGGGGTTTTGTGACTGAGCAAACAATGTTAGAGCCACCGATGTTCCAACGACTCCTTTTGTGACTGCGATGTAAATATATAATTAAATGTGGATGTGGTTTAAAAGGGTTAAGCTCTGTTGTGCCAGAAGCAGTTGGAAGTAAATGGATTCAGATATTTCTGATATGGCTCAGTAAAAAGACAAGAAAAGATCCTCTGACTCATTTGTTTAGCTTCACCACCCATCCCAGACCCGTTCCTTTCTTGAGATGTTCATTTGCTATGCTAACGAGGCGTTAATGAGCACTTAGGGAGCTTCTGTTCCAAGGTGTTTTATCAGCTGTCATTGTGGAGATTCAACAAAAGGAAAAGACCTGGAAAGAGTAATGGAAAGGTTAGAACGAATAAGATAGAGTGGCTAAAAGAGAGGAAAAAAGAAGGATGACTAAAGAAATGAGAGCAGAGCAGGGGTGCATAATATCTGGTTTTAGTCTCCCTCGCCAAGCGATGCCCTTGATTGTCGAAGCATCTGCATTCTGTCGCCCTCCCTATCCTGCTCTCAATTTCTTTCCAAGTACTTTTTTATGTTTTCATTCCTAAGCTCATTTTGTAAAGACGTTTGTCAACACTAACACTAGTCCACTCCTTAACTGGAGGTGAGATAGATGAGAAAGAAAAAATTCTTATCTATACAGTATCTGGAACAAAACGCTAGCTCAAGAGCAATCCCATTTCATTCTCTAGACCCAGCGTTTACGACGCACACGAGGCAAACTGCCTCATTATTTGATCTAATAGGATAAACAAATATAACCATAAACACGCTCATTTTATTTGTTGAAGGGAGGCGCTTTGAACAGAAGGCTCTCTCTTTCAAACTGCCATCCTTAAATCAGAATGGAAAGCAGATCTGATTAACCGAATAGCACAGAAAACCAAAAATTGTACCTGACTGCTAGAAATTGTCTCAGTGTAATTTCCTAAAGAGGCAGAGACATAACCACCGTAAACATCTGTGTAGTAAACATTTATGTTGTTAGTTTTAGACAAAGTTATCTGCTATGGTGCGTGATTCCAAAGACACGGAGGTAAAGCTGAGTGGAGAGTGTAATTTACTCTGTAATGTGAATCTATCAGTACAGTGTGTGGTGACTGTGTAGAGTTTAATTAAGAGAATGTTTCAGGTAGACTGCTGTAAAAACTTCAACACACAGCGAGAGATAAACAGCACCCCTGCTGACAACTCAGTTTTATTTGGACATTTTTCTTCAGTCTAAGAGCCCATTAGTCTGATACAATAGCAAAGGTAGCCATGCAGATATGGAGTCCCTCCATTAATGCAGCAGATGACAAGAGAAAATTTAAAAAATATTTGTTCAATGCCGTGACTATAGATTTAACTATAGTCTAATAGCAACTACTATTCATTCTGCAGTAGTTCATTTAGAAAAAAAAAATCCCAAATGACCCTAAATCAAAATAAAGAGGAGTTATCCTTCTGGTAGTAAGAAAAAGAAACAAAACCCTAAATGCTGCCAGTGTAGTCTTGATGTTTAACATTAGTTGACTTAGCTAGCAGCGCAGCTAGTGTGCCCAGCTCTGTTGGCTGTGACGTGACTGAGTTAAGTGTGCAGAGCCAGGAGTGACAGTCGGGGCTGAAAGAACAGAGAAGCTAGGAGTTCCAGTATCAACACTTCAACAAGTCAGTTTGGTCTTGGGCGCTGTGACTGAAATAAACATGGTCTCTGCCATTACTAAAGTAATGTTTTACCTGGTGGTTTATTGGACTCTTGTTGCGGGTGGTGTCAGATTATTTATAATGTAACAGTGATGAATGCTGGTTGGATGGGCCCCTTGTGAATTTTGCCTAAAGCCCTAACAGACTCTAAAATAGCCACTATTTAGTATGAAGACATCTCAAAATTGAGACTCTGAGGGTTTTGTTTAGATTTTGATATGATAATAAGATGGTCTCCTTTTTTAGCAGTATGTATGATTTCCAACCAACTGGCCTCAGGACAGTTTTCCATATTGCTACAGTTAATTTTCAAGAGTTCCTTTCTTGTCTGATGTCTGTAAGCATCACAACCATTTAATACTGGTTTTCAGTTTTGTCCCTGACAGGCAGTTTCTGGACTTTCTGAATCTGTTTATTTAATTAACTTAATTTTTCTTACATTGCCGAACATTTGCCCGTGCAGTTCTCTCCCCATTATCTACTTCTTGATGACTCAGCCTTTCTGGAGTGCTCTTTTTTGACTAAATCATACTAACCTATTGCTAATTAATCTAATTAGCTGTTAGATGTTCCACCAGGTTGTTGCAAGGTTCAAATTCAAAACAAACATTTTTTTTAAAGAAGCAAAATTAATTCCCCTATTTTAACATCTGATACGTTGCCTTATACAATTTTCAGTCAAACATCCCTAAACGCTTTGCAAGCTTCCCAACTTTGTGGTTAACAGTGTTCTGATGTCTGTTTTGTACCATCTAATTATCAAAACAGTCACACTGCTAAACTGTCTGCTGGCTGTTCAGTGTGCATAAAGCTTCTGGTCTCTGTTCAATGCAGATGGAAGTGGGCCGGCTAAGCCAGAGAAAGCTTAAGGTGTGTCTGTGTGTAACTGTGTGTGTCTATCTACCCATGTGGCTGAGTGATGTATGTTAGTGTGTGCTGAAAACACTTTCAAACAGTTCATTACCCAAGCAGTTGGAAGGCCATTTGCCAAACAGAGTAAGGGCTGTTAATAAGATTAAAATCTCTCAGCGCCCCACCATCAAGAAAGAACCCCTAGTGAAACGCACACATCATAACACTCACTCACTCACTCACTCACACACACACACACACACACACACACACTTTCCTTTTCCTCTCCTCTGCAACTAGTTAATGAAACCAGCATTCTTGTTTTTTCAGACAAAGCCAAAGTAAATTCTTATTTTGATGGCGATTATCGTTAAAGATTGTATGGACCCCATCCCCACACCTCCTCAACACACACATTTACTTTCACCAATTTCCACCTGCTTCCTCCAGAAGCTCCATCTATAAGGGCTATAATAAGCTTTTAGTAGCTTTTGTTTGTGTGTGTGTGTGTGTGTGTAAGCATCAACATCCCTATATAGTGTGCTCTATTAAATTTTAATTAACTTCCCCTTCCCCCTCCTCATCAAAGAATATTCAGTCAATTTATGATGTGAGGATGCAGTACAGGACATATATGTATGTCAATGGCACAGGAGTGAAGGGGAAAGAAGAATAGAGGGGAGGTGCAGAATGAAAACGACCAGAGAGAAGAAAAGTGAGAAAAAGAAAGGATATGGCACAATTCATTTCCTCTAATTTCCAGCATGCACAATATTGAGGCCATTACAGGCTGCCTCTGTCAGCACATTTGGAACAACACATTAGTTAGAGTGGGAATGATGATGAGGTAGAGAAGGAGGAGGAGGAGGAATAATGGGAGAGTCGGAGGATCAACCTCTTCATAAGCTGGAATCTAAAGCTTGTTGCTGCAGTAACAAATACCTACTGACACCAACAACAGAGCTTTTGACTTTCTTGTCCTCTCTATTGTCTTTTACAGTACTTCCACACTTAAAATAACAATGCATGTTTTTGGCATTTTACCACCTGAAAAGTGGCCTTAGAAAACTCACAAAAAGTACCTGAAAGGAGGAATAGTCTTTAAAGGTAACCTCAGGTATGGCTCAGCTTTTTGTGATATAATCCTTGTTGGTGGCATGTCAGCTTTCTGGTCCCTCTGATTCACCATTTTTAATGTGCCGTTAGCATGATACATGTTTTTAAGATCAGTTTTTTCCCCAGACATAAATATAAATTGTGATTCAACATCAAAGCAGCAGATCAGTGACAATCATTATTTTGTGCTTCTTCAGCTGTCTTACCCACTTCTTACCAGATGCTGGATCAGTTCTGCTCTTTTCCTGACAAAAAAATAAATAAATCTCATCCTATTCTTCAGGTAATAAAGACTAGTGGATCCCAAACCTTTTGAAACCTCAGCAACCCTCGCAGTGATTTTGTTTTTCCTTTTCCTTGATACCTAGATGAGGCACTCAGCTGTAGGACAGCCTGTTTCCTGTCCCCCAGGAAAAGCTGTAAGCCAAGTCAGTTTTACTTTTTTAAGTTGTTCTTTTGTAAATCATCTTCTCACTGCTCTGACAGTAGTAATTTCTGACTGCAGTGCTTCTGGAAGGCTTGTGAGCCGGAAAGCATGTTAGTATCACAGCTGCCAACCACGAGGTGTCTCGCCCAGTCTTAGCTGCACTAGAACTACACGGTATCTAAGCTTGCCAAGCCAAAGGGTGAAAGAAAATATATCTTAGCAAAAACAACCTGTGACAGCTAGCACTGATGCGCGTCATCTTCGCAAGTAAATGGTGTTTTCAAAAGTGAGATGGCTTAGTGTGGATTTAATCTTAATACACTCTTCTGCCTCTTTCAGGCTCCCTCCCTTCCTGCTGTCTCTCTCCCTCCAGAGCAGTGCATTTGTCTTTCCTCTGGTAATGAGGAAAGGTCTGCAGAGACTTGAGACCGAAGCTTCATCAGCAAAGACCAGTCTCATCATGCGGCACCATGCACAACAAACACACACAAATAAGAACACGCACACGGACACGCTCTCACTGGCTTCATCAGCAAAGACGAGTGTCATCATGCTGCGAGACGCACATATATAAACACACACGCTTCATCAGCAGAGACCAGTCTCATCATACAGCATCTTGCACATGCTCGCAGAAAACAGGAGAAGAAGGGAGGGGCTGGGGAAACAGGAAAAGAAAAAGGAAAAAGGAAAGAGATTGGATGGTAGTATATTTGGGGAAAAAAAAAGAATGGGAGAAAAGGAAGAGAGAGCTATGGAAAGAGACACAAGGTGACAGGGGGAAAACAGAAGCGACAGTGTACCGAAACCAGGCCTAAATACAAACAGTTTTATCTGTTGACACCCACTACCTCCTGACATGGCCGTCAACTGAACTTATTACCACATTCTCTGTAGACACCCCAGCTTGTCACCCCGACACAAACGCACAAGGGTTTAGAAACACACACAAAACTGACAACATTTTATTCACCGGCATATCGGGTCCCAAAGACGCACAGTAATCGGGGTGGTATACTGTGGGAGAGGACACAGCTTCTTGTACAATACACCTGCGCACTGTAGTAATTTCCAGTAGCAGACAGGTGGGTGCGATGGTCTGAACTCTGGGGCATCTCTGCACTGAGCCTGTCATACTGGTGTTTAGCCTAGCTACGGGCTCAGAGGCTTGCAAGTTTGCTAGGGATGTTATGACAGCACTGCCTACATGGGTCAGCAGGCAGCACAGTGCTGTACTGTGTGTGTGTGTGTGTGTGTGAGTGAGAGGGAGAGAGAGATAGCCTCAGTCTGTGTCTGAAAAAAATAACAGCTTAAGTACTGCTGCTTTGGACGGAGAACATGTTTACATTGAAGTGAGTGTGTCTACTTTTGTGCTGCAATAAATACAGTACATTCAGACAAAATGGTAAATTGGTTCTGAATCAATCTGTGTGTTTATTTGAATGCAGACACACAAGTTTTCTTTGGAAAACAGTAGAGAGGCTTCAGATCCTCACCTACTGTATATGGCATATAGTCTGATCTAAAACAGCCAGCACTGAAACAATTAGCCATTTAGCCAATCAACAAGAAACTAATCAGCAGTTTTACAGAAAGATGGAAGAAAAATGAAATAGGTTACAACATTAAAACAATGAATTTATATAGATTTATATTCAGTTTTAAAGGCTATTACAAAACAAACAGTGCAGTAATGTCCATGTATGCTTTATCTGTCTGATTTTAGCAATAGATGAACAGCAGAAAGTACAAATATATTTCTGACAAGAGCATTCAGGGAAAAAAATGGTTTAAATTAAATTCTTTGGTTCCAACACATGCGTTTGATATTACTGTTTTCAATATCTCAGTGAAACAGAAACACTTTTTCACTGACAGCAAGAGAAATTATAATAGAAGTTTGTTTTCTGTTTTGCTTTTTTTGTTTGTTTTCTTTTCTTTTGTGTGTGTGTGTGTGTGGGGGGGGGGTCCTTACAGATATAAACACAACTTCAATGTCCTCATTTAGGCAACCAAAAAAAAGGGGTAATATCACGCTTAGGATCATAAGGATCAATGTTCGGTGTAAAGTTTAAAAAAAAAAAAAAAAGGCTTCCCTTACTGTTATTTCTGAATCCTTTCAAGAAATCAAAAGACAATCAAGCAAACAAACCACTTCTCTTATTTCTCCTGCTGTAAGTGGAAACAGTATTTACAATGTAACAATGCAGCTACATTTTAGCTGTGTAAATGTGATTCAAAAGAGCAGAATTTTAGGTTTCTTTTTTTCTTAAGTTAAAACAATTGTTTTCCTCTGCTGTCATTCTAGTGCTGAAATCAAAAGGTTAAAGAGCCTAGCAACCATTATAAACTTAGATATCAAATCTCAGCAAAAGGTTAATTATGTTAGATTTCTATTTAAGGTTAATAAAAATGTTGCTAGCCAAAGTGCAAAAACTTCTTCACAGGCTGGAAAGGACTGTTGCCAAGCAACACTAAAGTGTTTTTGAAAGTTTTCTAGTTGTACAACTATTGTGGGATCTGGTCTTTTCAAAATAAAAGACTCACCAACAACTTAACCTGTTTATCTCATGTCTGCCCTTTTTAAGAGACCACAGCATAAAGACAGCAAGAGAAAGACAAGAAGACACAGAACAATAACAGGTGATCAGTATTGACATGGTTGACCATGCAGTGAATACACACACACGCATACACACACGCACACACAGATGTGACATTGCAGTGACACACAGGTCTGCAGCATGCTCCCCAAAACTGCTTCCTGAGCAGATGGTCTGTGTGTGTCCACTTGTGTGCCTGTGTATGTGTGTGTGTGACCTTGACACTCTCAAGTTGCTGCCAAACGTCTGACTGAGAGACAAGAAGCCACTTTAGGACCATACAAATACACATGGTGACACAAACACATACACACATGTTTGAGTTTTATCACCCATGCAACATTAACAATTGACATACTGTAGGTTTTCTCAGTTTTTATACTGTATATAAACACATACTGAACCACAAGGTGGCACTGTTCCCCAACCCTTTTGCAGAGTGAGAGAGCACGAGAGAGAGAGAAGTCAAAAGTGTGCATCCTTGTGTATGTGCGTGTGTGCATGTATCTCTTCATGCTGCTTTACTGGTCTCACCTTAGTTTTAACTCAGATTGGTGGCTGTTATGGTGCCCCTGTTCAGGCATACCTGGTTCCCATATATAAACACACGTAGAAAAAAAGCTAAAGATCACAAATGCATTAACATGCATTCACACACCTAAGAACAAAAAAGTACATAAAAACACAGGTAAGCAACTGCAGCTTTTCTAAAAAGCAGGCTTCCTGCTGTGATTGCTTCATTTTCTTGTTTTGCTCATGTTTCTCGAGAGGTGGTAACAAAATACTTTTAGCCCCTCTTTATCAAACTGTTTTTTCATGGTGTGTCTCAGGTCAGACCATCTTAGCTTTCTAAGAATCTTTACAACAAAACAAAGCAAATTCAATGGGGAAAAAATCAGTATGGGCCCCAGCTGTCAACATCTGTACTACCCTAATGTTTAAAATGGTGTGGATTTTTTTAAATTATTATTATTTCGGGGGTGGGTGGCTTCTCTCTCTGTCTCTCATCAGTTTAAGTGAATTTTGTTAATTTAAAAGAAATTAAATAAGCAAGTACAGTAAGTAAAATGTGCATCTTCAAGCCTATATACACATATTGTATGTTAGCATGCACATACTTCATAATGAGCTGTAGTATTTGTAGCCAACATTGTTAGAAATGACTGCATGTACGTCTTTAGAAAAGGATAATCTGGGTAATTGAGAAGCCTCAAAATGTCACTTGTGGTTTTCCGTATGCCACTTATACATTAGTTAAGTTATTTCCTTAGAGGACACATGAGCCACTTCCACTTGCAGGTGTAAGTTTACTTAACGCCCAGCCCTATAGTCCATATAAATGAGGTTATTTCAAAATGCTGAGTGGCTTAGTTAGGTATCTTTGCACAGGTGATATATAAAAGATGTGTGTAAGTGACTGTGTGTGTGTGTGTGTGTGTGTGTGTGTGTGTATGGTTTGTGTTTGCAAGAGTTGGTGTGTGTTGGAGCCGGAGGCCGGCCAATTCAAAAAGCCATGAATGTGTAAACAATGTGCTCTGCAATTCCCAATCAACACCTCCACACCACCCACGCCTTGTAATCAGACAGAGTGGGAGAAAGAAGAAAAGACAGAAAAGCCATCACTAGCATTTCTCCATAATCAAAGTTGACAGAGGGGAGAAATAACATACTAATCAATGGCCCTCCACATCCTGTACAGTTCAGGTAATTTCAGTTTACTTATTTGTTTTTGTTTTATTCTTCAGGGGAAACTTGACTTGCCACTCTGGCACATTAGAAACAACAGAAATGCCCAAACTCTGCCAGCACATAAAGACCCAACCAATCAAAGACACAACACAGGAGTGGCTAATTAATCTTATACAGTAAGATGCCAAGACAAGATGGCAAAGAAAGGAAAACACATTTACAATAAACATCAAATGCAGAAAGACAGAGGGCTATGAAAGTCACCTTAAAAGGAATAGCTGGTGCTGCTGAATGCACTGAAATTCAAGTTGTTTAAGTGTTATCTGTTATTTTATACTACACTCACCCCCCCCCTTCCCATCTCTATCTTGTGTTCATCTTATGCTCCGCTGTAAGATATCGTCTAACCGTGCCGCCCTCTTCAAGTCCATTCTACGCTTTTCCTTTCAAAGATGCCTTTTCGACAACTTCTCTTTACTTAGTTTTTCAATTTTTTTCCCTCAAGCCATCTTTCTTTCTCCATCTTTTCGATCACTCTTCCTCTCACATGCTCTCTGCTGTCAAGGACACAGGCTTCTAAAAGATGGGGAAAAAACATACGAATACAATGAATCACTCTTTTCTTTCCACCTTCTTCTCTCTTTCCAACCTCCTCCTCCCTCTATCATGTTCACAAAGATGTCTGAGGTGCTGATTTCCCTTATGCCTGTCAGGGCTGAGCAGCACTGGGCAACAGCAGGTAGACTCACAAAATTTAAATGTATGAATAGGAAAATAAACAGCAATAACTGTGTGGACACAGATACACAGTGTGGTTGACAATCTGTCTGACCATCTGTCAGCCTCACGCACTGACATAGCTGCTTTCTGAACTTGAAAAAAATTGTGCAAGACTGTGTGTGTGTCTGTGCAGGTGTGTAGTTATATTTAGTAATTTTTAACAGAATTGGTGATTATCATGAGGCCACTATTAATTTCTGATTTGATGGTTTCATAATACTGGGAATTTATTTATCTTGCAAATATTAGATCTACAAATGTGAGTACAGATTCCAGGGCACAGGAATGTGTTCACTGTATTGTCTTATTACCTTAGTCCAATGGTAAGAGGTCTTTTTGACAATGAAAACAGGAAAACTTATGGGAAAAAAATCAACTATTGGCAAGAAAATGGCATTACAATTTAGACACGCTCAATATCTGCACAACATATCTGTTGCCTTCTTGCGCTCAAGGCTATCAACCGAGCTTTTATTTTCATACCAGTGCCATTATTGAGTCCACTTATTGGTCTAATTATTTACTGATTTCTTCAATGACCCCTGATCAGTTTTCTTCTTCTGTTAAAAAAAAAAAAAAAAAAAGTAGGCCTACACAATTTTTCAGTCTCAACACAACTGTCAATAACCCAATATTACCTCAGGCTACACAGAACAGCCTCAGTCTGAAAGCCTGAACAGAAGACTGCCTACAGGTCAGTGCCTTCACTCCGATAACGGACAAAAATATGAATTCATTACACTTTGTTTCCTCTTAAAACTACAAGTGTACTTTAGAGTAGAAACAAAATGTGCCCTGAAAAGCTTTACAGATATATATATATCAATAACTGGCACTGTAGTAAGTGAAGACAGGGATTCCCAGATCTGAGCAGACTTGCTTGCAAATGGAGCCTCTGTCAGTTAGATAATAATTGCAGAGCAATGATGGCTGATTCAGAAGGGTTTCAGCCAGTGTACTGCAACTTCAGTGGCCTATTGTCTACGCACTGGGGAATATTTTTTTAATATGCATTTTCAAATATTAGCCAATATATCTAAGTAGGCTGATGATCCTGTTTTTACATGTATATATAAACTGCTCAAGAGTGCTAGTAGAATTAGATTAGCTGATTTCTACTTATGTGAGGAAGGTTTTCTGTGATCATTGTTCTCTTACTGACACAGACAACGTTGCTTTGTCTGCATGCTGGAAGTGGGAAATAAACACTATGGTGTCTCTAGATTAAGATGTGCTATGGAGCAGCACCCATGCAGCTCTGCTGCTCTGTTTATGGCACACACTATATGTTATGTTATGGTGGGTAGATTTTGTTAACATTAAACAAGTGAAACATTTAAATTGTTTTGCGATTCCTAACCGTCAGAAATGCATGCTATCAATATATAGTTTTATATTGATAAGCTTGAAGGTATAGATTCAGATGGACTGGAAAATATACTGTAAAACCTGGGATACCTACTTCATATACACATATCAGTGAAAATATGTGTGACTGGTTGCTAGTTATGTTCAAGGCACTGAATGCAAGGTCTGCTTCAGTTACTGAACCACAAAAACTGCTCCAGGGAAGCTTTCTTAGCTTAGCTCTCTGGCACAAGCTGAAAAAATAGAAAAAGACTCTGACCTGGCAAAGTCGAGGTCTGCCTCCCTGGACATGGTGATGTTGGTGAGGTTTTGCTGGAGGACAAAAATGTTCCTGCACATTTTCTTGATGCCAGACTCACTGATCCTCTTGAAGTACTGAGCCCCGTTGATTAGAATACAGGAGATCAGATGACCAAGACCTGGAAACAAATGAGAAAAATGAGGCAGGGAGGGATATGGTGAATAAGTCAGTTCAGCGAGAGAGAGAGAGAAGCATGCAATATTTAATTGAAAAAAAAAAAGAAATTTAGAAGTAAGAAACAACATTTTAACAATCCTTTCAGACTCTTAAGCACTTTTGAAGTAGTTGGAAAGAGTTTTATTTTAGAACTGGTTATTTAAACATCACCCTAGGGCTCTGCTGACCTTCAAAGATATACTGGAACTTGTGCTGCTGCAAGGCTGCCCCCATGGCTTCCTCTATGGCTGAGATGTCCTTGTTCAGTTTGACTACCAGTGGGTCATAGTCCATGCTCTCAACATTAGCCACAATGGCATAATTTCCTTGCTTGGTCAGGGGGATCAGGTAATGGAAACAGTGTACCCTGGATTGAAACAGGGAAGGGACAGTGAAACAGAGGGAAAGAAAAGAGAAAATTAAATGCTGAACATAATTCATGACTTTTTTCCTCTGGC
Source organism: Pterophyllum scalare (assembly GCA_024447675.2). Classification (NCBI taxonomy): domain Eukaryota; kingdom Metazoa; phylum Chordata; class Actinopteri; order Cichliformes; family Cichlidae; genus Pterophyllum; species Pterophyllum scalare. The sequence continues at coordinate 18,786 of JAMQGT020007381.1, read as the reverse complement.
TTTTCAATGTCTGGAAATTAAAGATACATTTTCTGCTTTGTTAAAAACTGTCTGCCCTCCAGATTGTTTGACAGTTATGTACTGATATGCTGAAATCAACTATAAACTATGTTGAGTGTCAAACTTGGGAATGACAAAGAAAAGTGGTGAGTCAGGAAGTATGTATAAAGTGTATTATTCGCTGTCCTTTGGAGGTTAACATAGTTAGAAGGCACTTTAGTGGGCACTGAGTGTTCTCATTCCTCAAGCCCAACCATACTCTAACACCTATAATTTCTACAGAAATCGTTCTGTTTACAGAGTACTCATAATACATCCACTTATTCAACTACCACTACATCGCTGCTGGATACATAAGCAAAGGGCTGTAGAGCATACTGCTGAATATGCTCTGCACTTCTGAGGAACATTAAACCTTAACTGGAGTTGCTTATATACTTAATGCCATGTCTAGTAAATCTACCATGGTAAATTGTGCTTTCAGACTATTTAATTTGTAGAAAATACACCAACAGCTTATTTTTATGTGTATGACAGCTTTGTGGATATTTCCCCATGTATTTTATCTCAATTGTTTTAAAGGCAGTAGTTGAAGGAAGGCTGCTGTACCAGAATTTGTGATAATGGCAAAAAAACAAAAAACAAAACAAAAACAAAAACAAACAAAACAAAAAAAAAAAACCCAGCCCCAGGAGAGTAACTGTGCATTGAGGACCTTGCCAAAGGGTTTTTGTTTTTGTATTACCTTTTTCTTGTCAGATTTTCTGGGCTGGCAGAATTATACTTTTTGTTTTTAAATGATTCATAACTAAATGCCATAAATAAGGGTGATTTTGTTTATGAATTAAAATATCAGAAACTCTCAGCAATATTTGACTATTGTTATGTAAAAATATAATTTTTTCAAGGGATTATCAAGTGGAAATACACATAGTAAGTAAAACAACCCTCTGATCTCTAGCTTTTCCAAACTAAAATTTCCTGCCCATAGTACAAGTATCTAATGATGCTTTAATAGGTATAGAAGGTGGATTTTGACTTATCCTTTAACAATATGTTATGTTTCTCAGTTTCCTTAAAGACCTTTAAATTAGTACAAGGTCTTTGATGTCCACTGAAAGCTCATTTCTGTCTAGACTTAAAAAGTCAATAGTTTTATAATTCCATAATCACACTGCCCAGAGCTGACGGGTATAAAATCATATGGGTGAATTTCTCTTCCTCCCTAAGGCAAAGCCAAGAACTACACAGCATTTTCAAAGCCTCTATCCTACCTCCTTCTCTCTCTATTCAGTCATTTCTCCCACTTAGCCCACTCTAGCTTTCTTCTTTAACCCCCACTCCCACTTTAACTTCACTCATCTCTCTTCCATCTCTTCATCCACCCCCCCTTTCTTCTTTCTTCCTCATGGCTTCATTTAGCTGGTACCACTATCAAGGGAAATTTGCTAGATGGGGAGAGTCAATGGAGTGTAGCATATAGCTAGACATCAGCCTCAGGGAGGGTTTTCTACTGGAATCATCAACAATATTGCATAAGCTACACAATGGTCTACAGGGAATAGTAGTACATGGATGGATGGAAAAAACTGGGGAGGGATGATGGAGGACCATTAAAGGATGTGGGTGTGAGAAAGTATATGGTGTGGTAAATTAACTTAGATACTGACATTCAAAACACGTGCTTAAGATACATTTCTGAACTCGTGCATTTCGGGCATGTGTGTGATGCCACTGGTTCTTTTGCTCATCTGATTTAATGACACGTGCTCTAGGCAGTGTTGTGTGTAGGAACCAAGTATACACTGCTTGAAAGTTTGGGGTAACTGAGAAAATGCCATGTTTTTCATATCTCACATTTACAGTATGGAGGAGTCAGGGATCGATCCACTGACCTTCCGAATAGAGGGCACCTCACTCTACAACCTGAGCGCCAGAGCCACTCGTTTCTTTTATCCTTCCGTGCTTCTGCAACATCACATCGATTCCATGACTTTCTTCCTCAAGTCTCTGTTTGTTTGCCAGTTGTAATCTTCATCTTTTACTAGTCAGTCTCACATGGGTTTGTCTTTGCAAGTCTGTCTCCAACCAGCATCCCAGAACCAGCATCCAGGAGTCACTTCTTCTCTATTGTTGTTGTGATGGGACGACAGATGTCTTCTGGGTACCATTTAACAAAGCTGCTAGATGAGGACAAGTAAGTCTTTATTTTTTCTTAACATAATAGACTCTGAGTACTTGTTTACTTGCTCAGATGGCTCCTCTCTGGATCCAGTTTTAATTGTTCTGTTAAGGGGGGTAGTACACTTTTCTGAAATCTTTGTTCTTTGGCAGTTTACTACTTTGATCTTATTTTGTTTCAGAAATACTGACATTTCTAAGTGAGCCCGACATTTTTAGTGGCAGTATATTCTGCTTTTTGTTTAGATTAATATTACGATGGCGGTGATTACAGACTTTCTGGGAAAAAGGTGAAAGTGAAGTGCAACACAAACAGACAGTGTTGCATTATCCCATGTGCTTCAAATAACATTCACACAAAAATATCAGATAAATAATATGTGCAGGAGGACCTTGATGAGTTGAGAGTCATCATCACCATGCAATGACATGAATCATTATGGTGCCGGTGTGCAGACTTGGAAAACAATGACTCCGGTTGTTTTGTTGCATGTCGCACCATGCCAGTGAATGATGATAGCTGAAGCAATATAATTTCGCCCATGATATTATTTGTTTTCAAAACATTTTGTCTTCCAAAATCCTATTTATACTAAAAACTCATTACCTTAAGGTAAATACATCATAGCTCATATAATTCAATTTGACACCACCTGCTTTTAACTCTGCATTTAGAGTCTAATGTTTTCTGTGCGTGCATTGTGTATACTTTTATGACTTGACTAAAAAAATAATGCTATGGTCAATTTCTTTATATTAAATATATGCTGTAAAAATATTGCTATAATTAAAACAATTAAATATGTTTTATCCATATCACTGTAAAAATGAGTGCTATGTAATTAGGACAACAAGAGTCAGCCAGTTTCTCCTGCATACCTGACCTCCAGATGCAGCACTAGGAGACAACGGTCTGCAATATCCTGGAAGCCCCTGGACAGGTCGCTCAAGGTCTGGAGAATCTGCTCCCTGCTGCGTTCACTCTCTCCAACCACCTGGCTGTCTGTTGAACATGGAGATGCAGCTGGATGAGAATAGATGATAGGGAGAGACAAACGCAATTACTGCAAACAGGAGCGGTTGAAGTGAGTAAAAGGATCGTTCAAATGGCTTTGGTATCGTGTTTTTCAGTCATTTGAAAGGCTGTGGGGTAAGGGCATTAAGCAAGTGCACTTTAAAACATAACAAATGCTAAATGGGGAATGGGTCAAGTATTCAGTTCATGTGATTTAATGCCAACATTCAAAAATATGTGCAAAAATATATATACATATACATGGGCAAATGCACTGGTCATGAGGTTAGCATAACTTTTTCATGCTTATTATTCTTATTATATTTTATGGGGTTTTGTTTGAAGGATTATTTTTATAAGTTCTAATTGAAAAATAATGAATTACAAAAAAAAAGAAAAGAAAAAGTTTTTAAAGGTGTGAAATATTCTTTATTTTACTCTGAAAGAAGTATTATTGATTCACCAGTGTCCACATGTCTTCATGGAATTTTTGTCTGCAGTTTCTGTAGTTTAGGGAAGAGAGAGGCAAGTCTGCCAGCCTGATGATTTATCAGATTCGGAGGAAGGAACCAGAGAAGAAGACAAGTAAGATAAACTGTTTGAAGAATGTTAAAACAACAACAAAAACTAGTGATTTACTGTAAATTTATATTTATACTGTATTGCATTGTTTTTATTGGTATTTTAATTTATTTCACTGTCTCATTATTGCATTAGTATTGTTGTTGCAACATATTGTATTGTATTTGTACTGCAATGTCTTCCATCTAACAGCAACTTTTTTCGACAACTGATTAGCTTCGCAGCATTCAAAACATATTTGAATAAATGTGTTTTTTAAATTATTTTTGTTTCGCTTTTAAAAACATATCCATGTATCCAGTATCCAAGACAAGAAAACATGTTAGGATATGAACTACAAAAAGGTAAGATTTAAACCTGGGTCACATTATCATGAGAAATCATGTAATTTTTGCCCAACGTCAATTAGAAAATAATAAATTAATCTTCCAAACTACACTGCTCAAGACAATTAATGGCACCACTCGATCATCACAGTATAACCCAAGCACAGTTAAATTTCAGGAATATCAATCCTATCCAGATAAGAATCATAAACCACTCCATTTCAGCTGATTCGGTGCAATATCACCAGCTGACAACAGGTGCACCGGAGAGGCAACAGCAAGAGCATCCCCAAACAGGGCATGATTTGTACAGGTGGTGGCCAGAGACCATTGCTCTCTCCTTAACCCTCCTGACTGATTTTTCTCTAGTTTTGCTTTTTGCTAGTGACCTTGTCACTGCTGGGAGCATAACCCAGTAATTGTAGCCCATTCAGGTTGCCACCCAGTAAACCAGCCACAGCACATCCATACGCGCCATCAAATGAAGGTCTGCCATGTCTCCCAACACAGTGTCAAGAGTGTGGAGGAGATATCAGGAGATGGGCTGTTACACAGGTCCAGCAGCAGGACTGGCATCTGCTCCTTTGTGCAAGGAGGAACAGAAGGCGCACTTCCAGAGCCTTACAAGATAACCTCTGGCAGGCTATTCATACACGTTTTTGACTAAACTGTTAAAAACAGACTCCATGAGGGTGGCATGAGTACCTGAGGTTATTTAGTGGGACCTGTGCTCACAGACCACCATTGTGCAGTTTGTTTGGCAGTTCTTTTCAGAAAGTTTCAATTTCTGGATTCTGCTGAAAAATCCTTGAAAAAAACTAGGGAAAGACCCACCAGCTGGCGGTGTTGTTCAATAATTGTCCTTGATCTCTCAAAGTGTGTCATAAGATTGTTATTAATGCTATTAATATGTTGTTTTGTTGTACTCTGCAGTGATAAGCATGCATTCCATTTCATACTGACTTTATCAGGTTCTGTAAATGACATTAGCTCATACGGTACACACACAAAAATCATTAGTTCAGCTTCACACACTTCCTGAGTCCTTCAGCATGTTCTTGTACTTTCTTCCCACTACTTGTGCTGAGGCAGCTAAAGCATGTGTCACTGCACTGCATTGTAAGCCACACAAAAGACCTATGTGCGTGTGTGTGTGTGAAAGTGAGAGTCAGAGAGCATGATGAGTGTATATAAATTCAGCTCACTGTAGATCAATGGCCATAAATTAACAAGGGGAGGAAAAGGAGAGAAATTGGCCCCGTCACTCATATGTAAGTCTATTTGGTCAATGAGGCGAGTGTGCGTGTGCGTGTGTGTCCATAAGAGGGTGTTGGTGTGTGTACAGAGAGTGACTGTTGAGCAGGAGAATGCAGGGGTCCACGATCGATGTGCCGCAGTCAAAGCCAGCTCCCTAGTTATTCTCTCCTGCCCTTCCGAAGGTCACACGTGCATTCAAGCTGGTGTGCATGCATGCACACACCCTGACATAATCAGGTGATTATTCCTTCTTTTCCTTGACTCTTTTAAATTATATCACCAAAAAAGGTAGACATACTGTACATAATGCACTGGCACCTTAACCATGTTCTCACCAACCTACATGTAAAACTAGTTTGCAACTGCAATTTCTTCCTTTCAGAGGTCTGCTTAGAAATGTATCTTCAACTACTGAGTGACAGCAAAGCATGCTGAATTAGTGCATGCCCAAACTGATAACTGCAATGCTGTTTTGCAGTAATTCTCAGATTTGGATATATCCGAGTTTTCATATTACCCGTTAACACTTCTGATGCTTTTCCACTATCACACCAGGAGATCCACTGATACTTAAAAGATGCATCTGAGTTTTAGCTGAGGATAAATATAGAAGGGAAAAAAAGAAAAAGAAAAACATAAAACATGATGGTGATCCTAAAGTAAAACTAAAAACCTGAAACTGCAGCAATGCATTCATTTAAAAAAAAAAAAGGTCTGTTTGCATATTCCCTCACACTAAAAGGTCCAATTTTTTTCAGTAAACAAATACAGTGCAAAAGTCTTGAGACAACCGTCACTTCTTTATATTTTGCAAGGAAAATGTGGAAAAATGTGCAAACATGCACGGAAATACAGGATATAAGACAAAAACGTTGTGAAGTTCTAACAAGCTTGAAAGTCAATATTTGGTATGACCACCTTTATTCTTCATCTCAGCCTGAACTCTCTGAGGCAGCGTTCTTGTAATTTCTATAAGTAGACTTCAGGAATCGTTCTCCAGGCTTCTTGAAGGACACTCAAAGCTCTTCTTTGGATCTTGGTTGTCTTTTGTTTTGTTCTCTGTCAAGATGATCCCACACTGCTTCAATAATGTTGAGGTCCGGGCTCTGGGGAGGCCAATCCATGACTGATCGTGTTCCATTGTGTGCTTTTCTATTCTGCTTTTACTGCACTGGCAGCATGTCTGAGATCATTGTCATGGTGAAAAATGAAGCTGTTGCCAAAAATGGCACTGCATGGTGGATTAAAATCTGATGGTACAATCAATCAATTTTCACAAGATCCCCAACACCACTGGCTGAAATGCAGAGCCTCCACTGTGCTTACAGATGACTGTAGACACTCACTGTTGTAGTTCTCGCTTGACCTCCTCTCCATACTTATTAAGGACAAGTTGAAACAACAGTAGATGGATCAACTGAAGAACCAGATGTATCTCTCACATCCTGTGTCAGGTCTTTGTTGGATTTCTTCCCATTTCTTAAGAATGTGACTTTCACATGTTGTTCATCTGCTGTAATTTTTTTTAGGCCTGCCACTTCTTTTGTTATCCTTCACTTATCCAGTTTCCTCAAATTTTTGAAGAATACACTGCATACCATGCTGGGGCATGCAAGGTTTGTGGCTAATAGCTTTTTGGGAATAACGTTGGTGGTGCAGAAATACTGTTTTATGTCAAACTGCATCATCTTTAGCATTTTTTTGTAGATTCAACTAAAGAAATGTAAACAATGTATGTGTTTTTGCAACAGGCTGCTGATAAAGTGCCTAAAGATGCAATTTAACTGTTATGTGTAGACACACCACTGGTTCATCCTTTGAGTTAGGTGCCATTTTTATGCTTGAATGAGTCACAAGTCAGTGTTAAGTACTGTAGCTTAACAAAGATAACATTCCTCTGAAAATGGTCAGGTGCAAAAACTGGACTAAAAATGAAAAAAAGCTGCCAATGTTCAATGAAAATCTTCGGATGACCTTCAGAAAGGCTGAAGAACCATTGCTCAAAAGGACTTTAAAAATTACAAGAAAGCCTGGGCTCCTCGAAGGCAAAATACAAAGAAATGAGGGGTGAAGTGAGACTTTTGCACAGTATCGTAGTTAGATATTCTTTGATTCTCTCTCTAAACTTCAGTCAAAAAAAATCTATGTTGCTTTGCATTGGTAGTGCCCTTGTGTCCCCATAGCCCCCTGTGGGCATTTTGCATGCATTGTAGTTTCTTTAAATTTATCTCTGATAAAATGAGAAACCACTGCCCTAAGCAAACACCAGTCAGGTATATGCCATGATCGTCCAATCAGCAAAGCAAACACGGCCAGGGTTGTGATGTGACACTGGTGACAGCGGCTCTTATGGCCTGTGTACCTGACATACAGAGATAACACCTTGGAATTATGTTTCTTATTAAGGTGTGCATGTGATGAATGCTCTGGATGCATGAACTAACAGTTTGGTTAGGCCAGCTAATGTAATTCTGGTGTACTTCAGTAATGCGTTTAGATATAAGTGTAAACCAGAATAGCCCCCACAGGCAGTTAATAGCAGAAATCTATATGAGAAATAATGAGTAAACATGTTAAAGTTAAAAAAAAAAAAAAGGTTAAAATAATATGTAAACATATTGGACTTCTAATAAAATGTATTTTTACTGTGATGTTTGTCTAAATGGCAATCAGCATCAGTGTTAGTGTATAAAATCAAAATAATATAATATTTAATAATCTACAATATTGACTTGCCCCTCCACCAGCTGGGGACAGTGGGGAGGGTTGAGAAGCTGTAGATTAGATCTTCAGTTGAGCAACAGCAATATTAATCTAGCTAAGAGTCAAAGGAACAACAAACAAGATTGCTTTTAATAAAAAACGCAATGATTTCTCAAGGGAGGAGAGCATACTACATTAATTGATTTCCCCTGATTGTGTATAGCTGATGCTGTTCACAGTCGCTGGTCAACTTACCAGATCGTTAACATATATAGAACCCCACAGCACGATTTTGAGACAAAATATTTTAAAGCTTCTGACAAAAGACTTAAATATAGCCTAATTTGCTCTCAGTGCATCTATGTCTTTCTCTTAGCGTGTGGCTGTAGGTGTGAGAGAGCCAAAGCTTTGCACATGCTCTGCCTGTGGGAGTGTTTCCCACTAACTGTATGTATACGTGCATTAAAGTGACTTGGAGGCTTGTTTCCTCTTATGTGCATTACACTCCCTCACTTTTCTGACAGCAGAAAAAAAGGCCTTACTGTGGCACACACTGCTGGAGGTCTCTCTGGGGGGCGTCTGTGAAAAACGCACACCCAGAGACACACACGTACAGACACATACACAAAAACACGCTTGGATTCTTGCCACCCCGAGCCTGCGCTGCTTTGATGATGCGAGGGAGGCGTCGCAGCATGGGGGGCACCATTAAAGTCAGGAACAGACGGGCAAAAGAAGACGACTCATTTGTCCTGACTGACAACTTTCTTGCTCTCTTTTTTCCTTTTTCTGGTTCCCTTTTCCTCCTATCTCTTATTTATGAGTTCTTGTGTGTGCATTATTAAATGCGAGGCTATGTATGTGCATGTCATGTATCTATTTATGCGTTCATGTGTAGGCATGCATGTGTGTGCGTGTTCTGTGCTTATCCAATTATTTTCGAATATCATCTAAGGGAAACGTCTGTTGCTTGCCATCTGCAGAGGATGAGGGTGGAAGACATTAAGGGAAAAGATCAGTGATGGAATTCTCACACACACACACACACAGCATGCATGTGCTTACATAAATGGACAGTTCATCTTAACACACCCACTTAGACTCACTGCGCCAACTGCCAATAAGAGCATAATCAAAGCATTAAGAAGAACAATATGACATGACATTTTCTGTGGAACTGACAAATACTAAACAGATGATGAAAATCATCTTTTTTTATTGCAAACGTACAACACAGAGAAGAGAAAATGGAACAAGATAAGCAAAGGACAGTATCCTGCAGGATTGGAGTGATGAATGATTCATAAATGACTGAGTAAGAAAGGAGTTATTAATTATTTTGCTGCCTCTGGTAGAGCATGAACATCTGCACACTGAGATCTAAACTTAAGTCCAGAGACAGGGAGAGAAAGGGAGGGGCAGGAAAAAAATACAAAATGATGACATTAAAAGATTTTGATATTATTTTAAAATGAGAAGGAATCAAAAGTTCAAGTTTCAAAGTTTTGACAGAAACAGAAATGAGCCCCATAAGCTTGACAAAAATGCAATATTAATACTACTAATAATACTACTCCTTCAATCCACTGAACTGTTCTTGGTCAAGATATTGAACAGCATACAGTAAATGGTATGTGTGAAATATAGGAAGCACTGCAAATGCATGGGTGACTGTGGCTTATAGTTTAAAGCACTTTGAGTAGTCAATAAGAGCACAAAACAGCTATATAAAAATGCAGTCAATTACTGAAAAACATCACCACCATCTCCCACTTAAACTAACTCCCTAGGTCTCTGCAGTGAATAAAAATGTTTTCTCAGTCAAGTTCCCCTGTTAAATGAAGTCAAGAAAAAAATACTGCTACAGGGTAAAGACCTGAACTCACCATAGCTAAGGTGAGCGACTGAGATGAGAAGGAACCTCCTCCTATAGGGAAACCACATGATTACTGCCTAGAAACCCTGCAGGCTAGATTAGTAAGGTCTGTGTCTACACCTACCTAATGATGTCTAGACTTCCAACATTAAGACATACTTTTGTGCACAACCACATAAACCATTGCTAGGCAGAAGAAAAAAAAAAATCGGCAAGAAAAAACTGACCAACAGAAGATCTAACAAGGCTGTCAAATACAGTAGCACAGGGACCACGAGCTAAAGTGGCTTGTTTCACTCAGAGGATGAACTGAGGGGTAGCACCGAGGCCCAGTATAAGACAAATAAGGATTATTTTGAAATACCAGTCACACAAAGCTACTCTAGTGAAGTCCAAGAACAACATGGAGCTGGAAATTATAACTTAATAAATCAAGTCCAGAAAAAAATGGGTGCTATACTGATACTGCTACTCAGGCGTGTATTCGTGTGTTTGTTGTTGGGTAAATATTGTCAGAGTGGATTAGATGGCCAGTGCTGCAACCAGATAGGCGATAAGACCATTTCTGTGGATACCTCCACAGACAGTCTGTCAACACACATGCACACATGGCCGTCATTATCAACACTCACATATACAAGCTCACTTCAGACATCTTCTGACACACACAGATATTCAAAGATGCTTAAATCTGCAAGTACACGCACAAAATCTAAATCAAAATTCAGCAGCACAGACACATCAGGAGGAATATGTGACAGCCACGGCAGAAACAGGAGGAGAGCGTCATTGCTGTAGCAAACTGCAGGGACACTGCTGATATGTTAGCCAAGCTTTGTAGTTATACAGTTTAACTCAGCATATTTGCAATTATTTTTTTTTGGAGAGTATGACGTCTGTGTAAACAGTCTTTATTAAAAAATATAGGTTGAATTGAATAGGGGCTAAGAAATAGCTTCAATAGTACACTATGTAACGATATGCAAATTAGCCACGTGCCTACGTTATTGATGTTAGTTGGCCATGTGGAGCTGTTGAGGCCTGATTAAAGCAAGCTCATCTCATGAGATTTCAGGTAGGATTATTCAGGTGAAGAGTGAAATATATGAGCTTCACTGAGTTTATTTTTAGTTCACAATCATGTGGTTTTCTTGTTTATTTCAATTAAACAAGCTATGGACCAAAACTGTGACCCAAAATTAAGCATTAAACATGGATGGCAAGAAGTGCTTTGGCCTTAATGGCTATGTATGTAATCACACATCCAGTAGAATTAAACCACAGGAAAAGTGATGAAAGCAAACCACTGCAGAGATTACTGAGCCATGGACAAAATCTACCAGATCCTTACCACTTGGACAAAATGAAAATGAAGAACGTCCCCTCTTAGTGGATGAGGAACAAGCAAAAAAAAAAAGGAAGGAAGGAAAGAAGAGAAAGAATGAAGCAGGAATGTAAGAAAGAGAAATGAAAGAAAGAAAAAGCAAAAACAGGGAGAGGAAAATGAGTTGTTCATACCTGACTGCTTCTGTAATATAAAATCCAATTTGGAGAGGCATAGACGTGAGGTGGGGGGTTGGGGATGAGATAAGGTAGGGTCTTTTTTCCCTGCTGTACCCTTGTCCCATCTCATACAGTGCACAGCTATGTACACATACACATGCGCAGACACCCACGCGCGCACGCACACACAATGCACCCATACAGTCGCACACGTAGTCCGTCATCAGCTCACCAAACACTAAATAATGAACAATACGGAGGCTGTCCCAGCATGATAAGTGACTGCCCTATCCTTCCCATTAGTGCCACCCGCCAGAATTAATGATAATTATGTCACGTCCCTTCCCGTACTTTTATTGAATTCTTATCTATGAATAGACGAAGGAAGCTAGCGTCAGAGTGAGAGGGAAGGAAAGATACTGCACTGACAAAGTCAAGCCTAAATAAGAATATTTCTCATTTAATTATTTCATTTCTAAAAGAAAAGTTGCGATATGGAACGGCAAAATAAGTGCAAGTTCAATGAGCAATCAGAGGACTGAAGCCAGGGAGTTGTGACAATGGCTGATAAAGGTTGAAGGCCTCTCTATCCCTCTTAGAAAGGTGCATAATTTACCTCAGCTCTGCCGGAAGACCCAAGATGCCACAGTGAACAGAGCATAAGTTTCTCAGCAGTACTGTAACACAATAACTGCAAATGTGAAGGCTGTAAAATTATTTAATCTTTAAATGCAGTGATTATATTGTTGAAACTCAGTCAGGATAACAAATAAATCAATCCTTAGTATTAAAAGAAATAAATAAAATTGATGTCAGATATGTAGTTATTTTTTCTGTGAATTAAACAGTTTTTATACAGACAGAATTTTTAGAAGTATCATCCTCTCAAGATTGGAAATATACTAATCAAACTCTACAAATGCAGCTTGATGACTTATTTAATAATGTTAATACTGCTTGAGACTGACAATATAACGTTTGGAGTCTGTTTATGATTTAGGGAAAAGCTTTTATACGTAATGCACATTTACTGCATAAACACTTCATAAGGAACACCGGATCAATACTGTTCAGGGCCCTTGTTGTCAAAACAGCCTGAGATCTTTTTGGTGTGGATTCCACTGGATGCTAGAAACATTCAGTTGAGATACTAATCCATGGTGACATGTTTGCACTGCACAATTTCTACTGGACAATAAAACTTATAATTTCCAGTTACATTAAGTCCAGAAGGGGTTTTGCTGGATTCTATTCTACCATTCTGTAAGTAGCTATTACAAGATGATAAACTGTGGCCATAAAGAAGACCCATAAGCACCAAGAAAAAAATTCCAGATATCCTCATACTGTTGCACACAGCATTGACTGTTGACACATGCCAAGTTGGGTCCACAGATTAGACTGTGACCCTACTGCACAATCTGCAATCCTCAGAACAACTCAAGATACAGACCAAGCTATGCTTTCCAGTCTCCAATTAATCAGACTTGTTCTTGACTGACAGAAGTGGAACCCATTGTATCAACCTTAAAGTACGATCTGCTGTGCATTCTGAAGAAAATGTTCTACCCCTTCTGTTAGCTCAAACTATCCGTATAATTTCCTCTGACCTCTCTCATCAACAGTGCATTTCCATTTGGAGATTGCTGACTGCTTTTTGCACAAATCAGAGTAAATATTAGAGGCTGTTATGCAGTAAAATCCCAGGAGATCAGCAGTTTCAGAAATATTCCAAACAGCTCATCTGTCAACAGCAACCATGCTGCCATCAAAAAAGTGTACATTAACTAAAACTGCTGACCCGAATCTGCTGGACTTCTATGCTTTACACTACTGCCCCATTACTGGCTAAGTAGATAATTGCATGGGCATGCAGGTGTTCCTAAAGTGGGAGTACTAATGGGAGTATTAACTTGCTGACTGCCATTAAATGTTAACAAAAAAAAAAAAAGAAAAAAAAAAAAAGAGGAATATTACCAAGATCCTAGAATTTCTTGGAGATTAAACTACATGTGACACAGGAGATTAGAAAAAAAATATAACTAATGATAAGTGATTAACAAGCTCTACGTAAATTCTTTGCTGGATAGAAAAATACACATGGACTCTTCATTTTTTATAAGTGATTAATGATACAAAAGTGATGACTGAAGGAATGTAGGAAATGCTTTCATGAGTCCTGATTAGGGTAGGCATTTATGCGCCCACACTTGCAGAAGCACAGCCAAGGATAATGAGTGTGTGTGTGTGTGTGTGTGTAAAGTGCTCTTTGACAACTCCAGTAGAGAAGGTAATGAGTGTGTGATAATACACTCAAACAAGGACTTAATGAGGCACAGGTATGAAGTGTTGCTACAGAAGCACAGAATGCAAAGATGAGGAAAATTCATCTCTCTCTGATTGTGATCCTACTGTAAATAAACCATTCAGACAATGTTTTCAAGTCTCTATGTATTCTGATCAATAAATACCTAATAACCTGAGGGACTGGCAGCAGCATCTCCTGGAATAAAAACCAGTTTTATAATACTACAATATATCAAACAACAGAGGATGTATGGCATAAAAGATGCTTGTTTCCACATGCTTATATAGTTATTGGTATACTAACATATTCTATTACTGCAAACTGCTGGATCTCTTGATAATATTAAACAAACACCATACAAGAAGATCAAGAAGCAGCCCATAAAAATAAATAACCATAGCTGATTGGCCAATCTCCCCTTCAGGGTTATCTTTGCAGTGTCCTTGAGGATCTTAAACTTGCGCAGACAGCAAACGTCAGCTTCTCTTTCAAATTGATCCGACTTTCATATGTACGAGTTCAAATTCAGACTACCAGACTGGAAAGAGCAGGTAAGCAGTCAGCAACCAGCTCCGACCTTTTGTCCAACTTGTGAAACTCGGTATTGCAAATTTTACCCATTATAAACTAGCCCTGTGCAAAGAATCACATTTTAACTTCAGCTAAAATTGTGGCGTCCAATAATTAGCAAAAATAAATTTATTAAAAATTAAAATGTGATCAAATATTGTGCTGCACATGTCGTTCAGCGTATCCGTTTCATATATTTTTCCCCTTCCAAATTCACTCCCTGCCAGGTGTTTGGTTGAGTTCAAATTAATTAATTAAATTAAGAGGAGATTGGACAAATTCAAGTCTGGGCCTCTTCCCATAACTTTTAAATGACACCAAAATACTGTTCTACTGTGTTGGGAGCTATGAGAGCCTGTTTATCTGTCTTGAGCGAAAAACAAAAAAACAACAAGAAATTGTAGAAAGGGAACTGACAGAAAAGATCATCTTACTTTTGGTCAAAAGCAAGAATTCAACAAGCAAAACCCTGTGTATTAAAGACAACATTGAGTTTTACAGGAACAGAAACAAACAGCAACAGATGTCTGCGTTGGCGTCAGTGTACTGGATGTAGGTGGGAAATTCTCTGCATATGTCTGTGTCAAAAATATCATTCTGCTAGCTTAATTTTATTTCCTCAACAAAATAACACCATCAGAGATATAGATTATAATTATGATGTGCAGGTTTTTCTTTGTTTGAAATAAATCCAGTTATTTAAGCAAGAAACTTTCAGTCTGTTATTTATTCCATATTTACCCAACTTACTGGACACATGAGGCAGGGCGGCGAAGAACGTCTTGAGGCGACAGGCAAGCCATTCCATGCTCTCACTGAAGGTTGGCTAGTGCCTTGAGGTCACTGACGTCACGCAGGATCTCATTCTGTGGGATTAACTGTGTTTCCGAGGTTCCCAGTCAGCACCTCTGACTCCTTTGCAAAAGCTGCCCTGGATGATGGACGGTGAGGGATGTAAGAGTGTGTATGGTTAGAATGACAGACACATTATATTGTTGGCAAAAGAAAAACACAATTTAACCATCAATCAACTGGCAAATACCTATTAAAATTAATACAAAAAAAATGGCTGGTATATTTTTAAAAAAAGTTACAAAAGCAGCACGTGTGCATTGACGTAGCTCAGAGGCCACTCTGTGAAAGACACTTTAATCAGTCTGCAGTGTTACATTCTTTGGAGGAATTTATCAGTGATTGGGTTCCTGGTTGGACTCAAAATGTCTGGTTTGCAGACACTGAGTGGATTTTATAAAAGCAATAATAGGAACCAATTTTTTAAAGTAATAAAATAATGGATTGTTGAATGGAATGGATGTGCACACATCCTCTGTGTGCATGTGTGTGCATGTTAATGTATTCAACTGAAAATAGCTCAAATTTCATAATAATCTTATGCTTATGTGCTCAGTATCATGGGGTTCAATTATTGCTTTGACCTTTACAGTGACTCACACACAAGGGAAATAAGAAGAGTTGATAACTAGACAGATACATAGACAGATACACAAAGAGGGAGTAGGGGGGGAAATTGTGAGCAAATTTTATGAGTGCAGATACTTAACAAGGAAGAAGTTGTTACTAGCTCAACAGTTGGTGGGAGAGAAAAACAGGTTATGGAGAAGATTTTTAAAAAGATGCCAAACAGAAGGCAGAGATTTACAAAGTGGCAAAAAAAGTGTTCAAGCACTTGTAGTTGCAGAAGCATGGGGTGAGACCTGGGAAGTTGGATAACTAAAAATCAAAACTATGGTGGTGCAAACACACAACATGTCAGTTGGCCTCCAGAGTCACCAGGATACCCACAAGATCAAGATCCTTTGAACAACAGATGGGTAAAATAAACAAAACACACAAGATTGTACTCTCTCACTCACGCATAGGCATGTGTGGCTTATTAATGAGGCTTTATTAAAGCACTGGGCTGAGAGTCGTGCAGAAGCTAATCCCCCTTTCATAGTGATGAAAACATCTACGGCTCTCAAATCAAACAGCCTTATGGTCTCCCTCTTGCTATCTCCGTGCTCTGTGTGTGTGTGTGTGTGTGTGTCTGCATGTGTGACTAAGAAAAGGGAGTATGTGAGAGAGGAAAGAGAGTGCACACAACAGATTGACTTTCTCTGGCCACATAACCAATTTATTTATTTACTTTACTCTTCCGCTCCGATGAGCTCCAGTGTTCCCTGAAGAGGGTGCACATTCAAAGGCAATTTCGATAAGACCCCCCCCCCCCCCCACACACACACACACACACGCATACACACCACGTTCCCTGCCTTCGTCTGCTCCCCTTATATTTTCCTATTTTGTTCTTCCCTCGTTTCCTCACTTCCTTCAGATAAAGGGTGTTTAAAAGAGCAATCATGACTTCTTTTACGGATGCATCTTAGTCAACAAGAAGGGGGTTCAAAACATATGTGAACAAAGAAGCAAAAATGGGAGGGAGGGATTATCTGCGTGGTTACTCAAGTGTGCTTGTGTGCATCTACTTTTGATTGTGTGTGCGTCTGCTGTAATGTGACTATGTGCTATTCTACTTGTACTTGCATTATTTAATTATGCACATACATAATGCATATGAACAAGCATGTGTATTTGTGTACTCTTCATGTGAATACTGTCACTGTGTTCTAATTGTACCTGGTAAAGTCCTCTTCATCCTCTCTCTTCTGCCGTGTCTGTCTGGGTTGGGCCATATTTGCCCAGTTAGGGAGTGACTGGAGCAAACGACTGATGTCCTCATCTTTAGCCCAGGAAGCACTGATGGTTAGCTTTTCCTCACACTGGACTATGCCCCTGAGGGGACAGAGACACAATAATGCAAACTTAGCTATTTAGTAATGACATGTAACAACGTGTTTGTAAGTTGTTGCTGTGAAAATATAAAAATATTGTTAATAACATCAGAATAATATCAGGAAACTAGTGTCATGTGTTTTCACCTTAGCTACAGATGAAGAACTAATGTATCAAATTTCGTGTGATTCAAGACTAAAAGGTACGATATGATATGAGACTATATTATGATAAGTAACTTTACCCATATTCATCTTATAAGCACCACCATGAGGAATCATAAAGTGGTGACTTTGGTCAGTCACACTGGCTGGGGTATCAATTTAAACACCTATACATCTTAATAAAAATAAAGTTATTTAGGAATAACACTGCTGTATCAACATTTTGATCCTACCTCTAGTTTTAAAGAAACAGCACTATAATTGTTTTGCCTCAGAGACTTCTGCTACCCAAGAGCCATACAGAAAGTACAGCTAAAAATATCAATTTAATACTAACAGACACACAGTAGTAGCTAATCAGAGTTGTGAATGTGATTTAGAACCACCTTTACTGACATATAAAACGAAATTACAGCAGCCATGAAATGGCTTGAGGACAATCTGTGGCAGAGCGCCAGTATGTATTTGCTTTGTTTGCCTATGCCTACGTCAGAGAAACTGCTTGGTTCCGCAATTATTACTAATACTCAAGCATATCTATAACCACACATACACGCATAAGTGGGCCTGGGAGACACAGAGACCTGTGCAGCAGCACAAACATGCACAGCTCACAAACACATACACTTTGTCACTTGGAGGCCCCAGTGAGACTGAGGCTGACCTGTGACAGGATCCAGATGGACTCCCAGCAGTCTGTCAGTCCTTTCTTGTGTCTCCTGCCCTGCTTATCACCCCCTCCATATTCTCTAGCCCTCTCTTTCCCTAGCCAGGTGTTACATGGTACCAAAGGGCACAGATGGACAGCCTTTCTCTGCAGTGTGTGTGTGTGTGTGTGTGTGTGTGTGTGTATATGCGAGAGAAAGATTCTAAAAACAATAAGACCTGAATTTCTAGGATTACAAAGTATAAATCAAGCCATAAAAATGAACCTTCTATTTTAATTTCCCTCCCGTTTCTCATTTTCTTTTACCTGTAGGCTGTGTTGCAGATTTCTTTGTACTCTTTGAGTTTGTCGCAGACCATCTCAAGGAACTGGTTCGAGTAGGCACTCAGGTCCTGCATCAGGCTCATTAGATCCTGGATAGACTTCTCCACCACCACTGTGCTCTAAACACAAGGAAAAATTAGATTTAGTGTGTTTTTTTGTTGTAATTATTTATACATAAAATCTCTGACTCTGACTAATATTTATATAGCTGTCACTTCACATCAAGACTGCTGTAGTAGGAATGCAATTGGGGGATCCAAATTCCCTTGTTTTTCCCTCATCTGAGGCTGGACTGACGACTGATGCAGGGAAACTTCTCAGAAGTCTTAAGACTATTAGTGAAATTGTTGACTCTTTGTATGTAAGTGCATCAGTGTGAGTGCACATATTTTTGTGGGTGTGTTTTGAACTTCTGTGTTGTGTGTGTTCTCAGGCTTAAAGTGAGTGTGTGTGCATTTGTCACAGCGCACCCATCACCAGCAATACGTAACTGAACGAGTAAAGAGTTACATAACAC
>JAMQGT020007378.1:0-21585 GCA_024447675.2 Pterophyllum scalare | reverse complement strand
ATTAAGGTGTTAAGGAAGTAAGGTGTTAGACTGCGTATGGTGATGGGGCAGATCATATGGGTGTTTGTAAAACTTATGATTGCATACTTAAGTCTTTTTTTCTGGCCACGTTTAAAGCGAGATGCAAGTCAGTTTATGAGGTCTTGTCATTACTCACCAGTAAGCCAAACCAAGTATTAAAGTCAGCGCCTTTACACCAGATACCAGATATAGGGCAGCCATTTGAGCACCTTATTGATTGTGTTGGGCCATTACCACGGTCAAAAATGGGGCGTAGCTATCTGACTGTGATGTGCCAGGAGACTAGATATCCTGCTGCTTTTTCACTTTGCACTATCACTTCAAAATCAGTTGTTAAAGCATTGACTCAGTTCATTTCTACGTTTGATATTCTGAAAATCATTCAGTCAGATCAGGGTTCAAATTTTACCTCCCATTTTGGTTTTTTCAGATTCTTAAAGAGCTTAAGGTTAAAAAAAATTTCTACTGCGTTCCATGCCCAAAACCAAGGAGCTTTGGAACATTTTCATCAAACATTAAAATCCTTGCTTTGTGCATATTGTACCGAACTCTCTGCAGATTGGGAGGATGGGTTGCCCTGGCTTTTACTTGCTGCTCGTGAAGTAGTGCAGGAAAGCACAGGTTTTAGCCCAAGCGGCCTGGTTTTTGGTCCGGGTTTTGGTCCGGGGGCCATTGGCAGTGTTATTAAATGGGTTTTGTCTGAGGAGCCACCTTCTGGACTATGTAAATGGATTCTGGCTGAAGTTGTATAGAGCTGGTGTACTGGCTAGGGACAAATTGGAATTGTCTCAAAGGAAAATGAAACAGATCTGACAGGCAGACTGAGCTGCATGAGTTTAGTCCTGGTGATCGGGTTCTTGCTCTTTTGCCACTTGTGACTTCACCTTTTCAGGCAAAGTATTGTGGTCCTTTTACAGTGTTGCCTGAAGTGTTGGAATCGAACTATCTCATTGAGACACTGGGTATTAGGAAATCATTGAAGTTGTGCCACGTAAATCTGTTGAAACCTTATCACTCCCATTGTTTAGACCAGGGTGTTTCGAGGCCTGGGGTCAGCATTGGCTACTTCAGCTGTGACTGCCCATGGTGGCCTGGACTTTTTGGAAGGGGGAGAAGTGAGGTGAGGTTTTAAGAGGTCACTTAAAAAACTCTGGCTTGCAAAACCTTGGAGTATTGGTTTACCATTTAGATTGTGACAAATGTGATAAGTTGGTGGCACTCATTAGAAGCTATCCTGTTTTATTTTCTGACACTCCCACATGGACCCATTTGATAGAGCATGACATAGATATCAGGCTAAATGCAGTAAAAGATTTGAGTATCTGAGGAGAGGAAACAGTTGGAGACAGGTGAAATGTTAGAAAATGGCATAGTTGAACCCTGTTCTTCCAATTGGGCAACGCTCTGTCTTCTAGTTAGGAAGCCTGGTTCAATATTTAGACCTTGTACTGACTATCGGAAGGTAAATAGTATTACTAAAGCAGATCTTTTTGCTCTTCCTAGGACGGAAGACTGCATTGAACAAGTTGGACCAGCGCAGTATGTTAGCAAACTTGATCTGCTAAAGGGGTATTGGCAAGTGCCTCTGACCAAAAACAGCCCGTGAAATAGCTGCTTTCGTAACTCCATCTGTCTTGTACTCTTATACAGTGATGCCTTTCAGTTTGAGGAATGCTCCTGCCACTTTCCAGTGGCTGATGATTCTGGTTGTGTCAGGCCTGGAAGGGTGTGCTGTGTATCTTGATGATCTCAGTAACTTGGATTCTTGGGAGGAGCGTGTCCAGCAAATAAAAGCCTTGTTTGAAAAGCTGGTGTGGGCCAGGTTGGCCATTAATTTGGCGAAATGAGTTTGCTAAAGCAACTGTAACTTACCGCAAAAAACTGTTGGTCAGGGTTTTGTTTGGCTGGTGGAAGCAAAAGTGGTGGCTATGAAGTAGTTTCCACAGCCAACCACTGAAAACAAACTTGTGCATTTCCTGGGAATGGCAGGGTATTACCATGCCTTTTGTATAACTTTTCAGTAGTAGTGTCCCCATTAACCAACCTGTTAAAACCCTAGGCTGAGTTTGTCTGGTACACCCAATGTCAAGAAGCAGTTAAGGCTCTTGTGTTTAGCTCCTATTTTGAAAGCACAATGTTTTGGTCAATCTTCAAATTACAGGTAGATGCCAGTCGGGTAGGGGCAGGGGCAGGGGCTGTCTTATTGCAGGACAACGATGAGGGAGTCAAGTGTCCAGTCAATTTATTCTCCCGGAAATCTAATAAGTATCAGCAAAACTATCATAGAAAAAGAGTCATTAACTCTCATTTGGGCTGTACAGCACTGAGATCTGTCAGCTCTGGTTTGACTCCCCTGACAGTCTTTACAGACCATAACCTGCTTACATTTCTGAAGTCCTTGCAGAACCCCAACCAATGCCTTATGTCCTGGGCTTTGTTTTTACAACCTGGACATTAGGCACATTAATTTCCACAGCATGTCTTTTGTCCTGTCTCTCTCCACTCAGCCCCAACCGGTCGCAGCAGATGACTGCCCCTCCCTGAGCCTGGTTCTGCTGGAGGTTTCTTCCTGTTAAAAGGGAGTTTTTCCTTCCCACCGTCGCCAAGTGCTTCATAGGGGGTCGTTTTGACTGTTGGGTTTTCTCTGTGTTATTGTAGGGTCTTTACCCACAATACAAAGCGCCTTGAGGCGACTGTTTGTTGTGATTTGGCGCTATATAAATAAAATTGAATTGAATTGAATTGAATTGAATTGAATTAATGGTAAACACATTGTGCTTGCAGATGCTTTGTCCCATGCTCCTTTGAATTAATCTTTTGTTTATCCTTTGCTCTCCTCTTCTGGCTGTCTGCTTCTCCTGTTGCACTGCTTCCCAGGTACCAGGGCAGTTAAGATGAGAGGTTGGACAGTTGGCTGAGGATGCAGGGCAACCTTTAGGGAGCCAGGATTGATCTCCATTTTGGGGAGCTTTTGGAATTGGTTTTACTCTGGCCAGAACTGTGGGTTTGAGGGTTGGACCCTCATTTTAAGGGGGGAGGTCTCATGACCCCTCCTCTG
Organism: Pterophyllum scalare; assembly: GCA_024447675.2. Classification (NCBI taxonomy): domain Eukaryota; kingdom Metazoa; phylum Chordata; class Actinopteri; order Cichliformes; family Cichlidae; genus Pterophyllum; species Pterophyllum scalare. The sequence goes on along the minus strand of JAMQGT020007378.1, from coordinate 18,506 downwards.
ACCTGCAAGGGTGGTTCCTCCTGCAGACACAGGTGGACCTTGAATAATTGGAGCCACCTGGGCTCAGTAATTTAAGCAGGGCTCTCCTCTCCCTCTCTGCTCCTTGAGGTAAACTCGGTTTGACTTTTTAGTTTGGTTTCAATATTCATCCAGATTTATACATACATGTCCACTCACTCATGCATTGCACACACTAAACATACTGACATATCTACATTCTGTATTTATTTTTCTTAGGGTTTTGAGTATACATTTTAATGACTACACTGCTCAAAAAAAACTAAAGGAGAACACTCAAATAACACATCCTAGATCTGAATGAATGAAATATTCTCATTGAATACTTTGTTCTGTTCAAAGTTGAATGTGCTGACAATAAAATCACACAAAAATCATCAATGGAAATCAAATTTATTAACTAATGGAGGCCTGGATTTGGAGTCACACACAAAATTAAAGTGGAAAAGCACACTACAGGCTGATCCAACTTTGATGTAATGTCCTTAAAACAAGTCAGAATGAGGCTCAGTTTATTGCAAACAACCAGCCTCTTTCTTTGTGCTTTCTATGTGCTAGCTGACCTGACAAAACCTTAAATCGCAGTTGAAGATAACGGATATCACAACAGTGGTATCAACTTTCTCTGTTAAGGAGGGTTTTTCTACTTTGCTCAGATACAAAGGGGCATTTCACAGCTCTTTTCTTGTGCCCAAAATGATCCCTGTGAGTGCTGCCTACTTGAATCCATTTTATGAAATTTATAAAAAAAATCTAACGGCAAAATGCAGCACTCTTGCAAAAAAAGATTAATGCTGGAGAAAACCATTAATGTTGAGATTTAGCAGTAAAATATTAAAGTTCATTCAGCAATAAAATAAACTTGAAATTCAGAGTGCTGCTGTTTATTTCTAAGGTGACAGCTCCAGATTAGAGACTCGAAGACTTTAAACTGGATACATTGACACATTAAAGGTTTCTGTCCCATAGCTTAACAAAGAAGTAGAAATTGCTTTAGTTTGTTGGCAGATTAAAGTGAAATTTTATTGATTGAACATGTATTCTTGCTGTGTTCTATGTTCTAACAACTGCAGAAGATTAGAATCAAGCATAACATTATACATTTTCTGCATCACCAGATTAATACATGCATATTCCAGTGACAATGCATGCTTCATTCAGTGGTTTTGGTAAGGTACAGTTTAACCACTGGCACACAGTTTCCCCCAGCAGAGATTCTCTATTGCACTTAAAACATCATTGAAAAGTGGCACTTCCAGACAACTTTAAACCAAAACTTGGAACATAATCTACATCCGATTAGGTTAACTGTTCAGAATTACAGAGTTACTATGGACATTTAGGTAAGGGGAAAAAGAGCTACTTTCATGACACAACTTTTCATGTCTTTTGTCCTGTCTCTCTCCTCTCAGCCTCAGCCGGTCGCGGCAGATTTCTAAAGTGAATTAATCTGATGCATTACTGTACAGCAGTTATGAGCACTGTTCTTGAACAGCTTACTAAAAAGAGGTAGACGTGCCAGCTCATTTCTAATTGAGCAAAAGCTAGACAGAAAGATTGTTGTTGGTTAAAGTTCAAAAATGTAAAATGAATATATATGATTAACAATTATACCCATTACACACAAGTGTGGTGAAAATGAGCTGTTACCTGCAGCTCAGCGTTGAGTCTAGGCATTGAAGCAGCTCGGCCCTGGTTTTCCAGACCTGAGCCAGCGACTGGAATTGTACTGCTGGCACTCGTCTCCATCTTCTTCATCTCTACCAACTCCTGGGCATACAAACACAAGCAAAACCCTGCCCCATCAGACTCCTGGAAAGACCAATATTAAACTCACCCTAAAAACCTATGCAGCAATAAATATCAGAACAGAACAGAAAACAAGCAATGATGTGCCCCATACATAGTGACACATCCATAGTAAATGGACTAGTTTTTATATACACTGCTCAAAAAATAAAGGGAACACTCAAATAACACATCCTAGATCTGAATGAATGAAATATTCTCATTGAATACTTTGTTCTGTACAAAGTTGAATGTGCTGACAACAAAATGATACAAATCATCAATGGAAATCAAATTTATTAACCAATGGAGGCCTGGATTTGGAGTCACACACAAAATTAAAGTGGAAAAACACACTACAGGCTGATCCAACTTTGATGTAATGTCCTTAAAACAAGTCAAAATGAGGCTCAGTATTGTGTGTGGCCTCCACGTGCCTGTATGACCTCCCTACAATGCCTGGGCATGCTCCTGATGAGGTGACTGATGGTCTCCTGAGGGATCTCCTCCCAGACCTGGACTACAGCATCCGCCAACTCCTGGACAGTCTGTGGTGCAACTTGACGTTGGTGAATGGAGCGAGACATGATGTCCCAGATGTGCTCAATCGGATTCAGGTCTGGGGAACGGGCGGGCCAGTCCATAGCTTCAATGCCTTCATCTTGCAGGAACTGCTGACACACTCCAGCCACATGAGGTCTAGCATTGTCCTGCATTAGGAGGAACCCAGGGCCAACCGCACCAGCATATGGTCTCACAAGGGGTCTGAGGATCTCATCTCGGTACTTAATGGCAGTCATGCTACCTCTGGCCAGTACGTGGAGGGCTGTGCGGCCCTCCAAAGAAATGCCACCCCACACCGTTACTGACCCACTGCCAAACCGGTCATGCTGAAGGATGTTGCAGGCAGCAGATCACTCCCCATGGCGTCTCCAGACTCTGTCACGTCTGTCTCATGTGCTCAGTGTGAACCTGCTTTCATCTGTGAAGAGCACAGAGCGGCAGTGGCGAGATTTGCCAATCCTGGTGGTCTCTGGCAAATGCCAAGCATCCTGCACGCTGTTGGGCTGTGAACATAACCCCCATCTGTGGATGTCGGGCCGTCATACCATCCTCATGGAGTCGGTTTCTAACCGTTTGTGCAGACACATGCACATTTGTGGCCTGCTGGAGGTCATTTTGCAGGGCTCTGGCAGTGCTCCTCCTGTTCCTCCTTGCACAAAGGCAGAGGTAGCGGTCCTGCTGCTGGGTTGTTGCCCTCCTACGGCCTCCTCTACATCTCCTGGTGTACTGGCCTGTCTCCTGGTAGCGCCTCCAGCCTCTGGACACTACGCTGACAGACACAGCAAACCTTCTTGCCACAGCTCACATTGATGTGCCATCCTGGATGAGCTGCACTACCTGAGCCACTTGTGTGGGTTGTAGAGTCCATCTCATGCTACCACGAGTGTGAAAGCACCACCAACATTCAAAAGTGACCAAAATATCAGCCAGAAAGCATAGGTACTGAGAAGTGGTCTGTGGTCCCCACCTGCAGAACCACTCCTTTATTGAGTGTGTCTTGCTAACTGCCAATAATTTCCACCTGTTGTCTATTCCATTTGCATAACAGCATGTGAAATTGATTGTCAATCAGTGTTGCTTCCTAAGTGGACAGTTTGATTTCACAGAAGTTTAATTTACTTGGATTTATATTGTGGTGTTTAAGTGTTCCCTTTATTTTTTTGAGCAGTGTAGCACTTTCCTACTCTAAATAAGTACTCAAAGTGCTTATACAACATGTTTGCATTTACCCATTCACACCCATTCATTCAATATCTTGCCCAAAGATACTTTGGCATGCAGCCAGGAATTAAATTGCCAACCTTCCAATTAGTAGGTGACCTGCTCTACTTCCTGAGCCACAGCCACCCCCAGTAGTACCCAGTAATAGTGACAACAAGCAGTATACTTTGTTCCTTTGTGTTTTGTCCTGCCTTCCTACGTTCTCCTTTTCTTTTCTCCTGACTTTTTTTTTCTTTCCACTCACTCCTCAACCAGTCATGGCAAATGGCTTTCCCTCCCTGAGTGAGGTTTTGCTGGAGGTTTCTTCAAAATTAAAAATAGCTTTTCTTTCTCACCATCACTTATTCACAGAAGGTTGCCTGATTGTTTTCTCCAAAACACTGTAGAGTCTTTATATTTTTTATTTTACATTATAAAGTGCCTTGAGGCAATGTTGTTGTGATTAGGCACTATATAAAACATGTATAAACATGAATCAAACTGAATTGAAAGCTAAGGTTAGCCAGCTAGCTGCTACATTAGGTATCAAATGTGTCTGTTATTAGGTAAGCTCATGTTAGCTAATATTGAGCAGAAGAAAGTCAGTTTTATGTAATGAACTTTAATCAGACCAACTGGGAACATCAGCATCAAACTAAAGTCAACAATAGCAAGGAACTTGATTTATGGAGGGAAAATTTGATTTGAGGTATCAAAGCTGATCCTGAGCTTTTATTAATCCTACCCACTGTCATTAACAGCAATGGTTGTCTGAGGTCACACAGTTCTCCTTTAATTCAGTATTTAAATAACAGACTTATCAGTTGAGTGCAAAGATGGATATCAGCTGAGCCATCAGATTGTTTGGGCTGGAACTGAGAACAGCTGATCTGCTGGGACTGTAACTGAGCTTGACTTTGTGGTCTGCCTGAATTAATACTGTTCTTGATTCTCATTGTCAAAAGAATCGAACAGATAATGGTAGTTTAATACAATATAATATTGTGAGTTATTTGCAGCATAAATGGTTTGAGATTATTAGGTTCGTGCCATTACAATGTTCTATTTCCTGCATTGTAGTACAAGAACCTACTAAAAACAAAGATCAACAAACTACCAAAGTCAAGTTAAGGTGAATAATTTGTGAATGAAAATTAATATTCTATTTGTTAAAGAGAGATGGCAAGAGCAGAAACTACTGAATATGACATGAGTAATGTAGAGTATAACTGTAATGTTGATAAAATACACTGTCAAAATTATACTGACTAGTGCTGTGTTATGAAATAATTTAATTAAATTTATAAAAAAAAAATTTTTATAACAAACTGTATTCTCTACATCTATTTTCATATATTAGTTTCACAGCTCATGTTGAACCTTAATACCTGAATGACGGCAGTGTCTGGAGCGTCCTCCGATGGGCCTCTGGACATGGTTCTCTTAGTCTTAGCCCTTGGTGCTTCCTTAGGTTTATCAATCACCCAGGAAGATGACGGCTTGATGCTGTGCTCCTGACCTGGCCTGTGTGTTACAGTCACAGTTCAGTGTGAATCTTAAAAGGTCAGAGGTTTATGTTGTCATTAAAGTCTCAAGTATTCAGTGCTAGCACTGTAACTAATTGTAAAACTATTGCAGGATATCTGACACAAATTGACCTAATAGCATTATTTCTTGGTTAATTAAACAGCAAGCACAAACCCAACAACAATCTGCCATTTTCTGTTAAGTTTTTTCAGTCATTAGACATGTCATGGGACATTATCCAAGTAGCAAGTCAAAAGCAAATAGACATGTAGAAGATTTCCTGAAGGTGTTTCACCTCATCTGAAGCCCTCTTTCACATATAAGAGAGAAGATAAGATGAGATGAGAAGAAACAGGTTCTGCAATGCACGTTCTGTATTTTGAAAAAGTGGCACACCTTACTGGTAAAGAGGACTTACTTGTAATAATATGTTTGTGTGATTTGGGTGGATCATAAACCCATTATACTTATTACACCAGTAGTAGATGTTCATAATATACACGGCTTTCAAAAGCTGAGGGATACATGGAAGTTTATATTGTGAGTCAACAGCTCAGGCTTCACAGTGAGCTACAGAGCTGAGTATGAAGCTGGAGATTTAGCTAAACTAATCCTGAAACAAGGAACAGCCCTTTGTATGCTCAGGAGTTAATAATGTCCGTATATGATGTTCCTCTGGTATTTACAATAGGACCAAATGGCTGATAAGTTTCAGTGAACACAAGGGACATATAGAGTATATCTAAGCCGCTCTTTTCTATTTCAGTATGTGTAGAAGTGGTTGACAGTAGACTAATGATGCTCCATTAGCTTACTTGGTTTGTAGCTATTGTCTATTCAGCCATTAATTTTACTGGCAGGGTCCTCTTCGAGGTGAAAAAGGTACTGAAGTAATTGTAGTGCACACATCAATTATGACATTTATTTCAGTTGTGCTTGTTTTTTTTTTTTGTTTTTTTTTTGTTTTTTTTTTTTTACATTTATGCCCTTTATTATACTGACAAAGCAGAATAAACTCTGTAGCACCACTGCAACACAAATGCATGCAGTTATGAAAGAAGCAATCTGCCATGCGTCCTGGGCCTTTTTTGCCCAGTGTTTTGTGTTTGTTTTCTTGAGTACTGTTATCACTGATATTCTATGTTTCTGAGTTTTTTCTATGGTCTGGATTTTCAGTTCTCTTTATGTTTTGAGTTCTATTTTTAGTTAGTTACTGTAATAAATACCGTTTCCCTACGTCCCTGTGTTCCAGCACCTGGTTCAGTTATGTTTTGATTCCCTCAGTGTGCCTGCCTCCTCATGTGTCAAGTCTGCATTTCTGTGTTCCTGTTTTGTTTTCCTAGTGTCCTGTTCCCTGTACGTTGTGTTTAGTTTTGCCTCCCCTGTCTCATTAGTATCATTCTGTGAACCTGCCCTTCTCAGCTGGTCCTCTTGTCTCGTTACCCCTTGTACATTTATTGCCTCAGTTTCCCCTTGCTCTTTGTCATGTACTATTCGTCCCCCGTCCCCTGTTCATGTTCATGTTTATGTCTAGTCAAGCCAAGCCTAGTTCAAGTGAATTAGTGTTTTCTGTGCTGCTGGCTCCCGACCAGCTCTGCTTATGTTCTGCATTGTGCTAATAAAGCTGAAAAGCTCCTGAGTCCTGCGTTGGGGTCCTATGCCTTGCCTGCCACAGTTTCATGACACAATCAGTTCTTTTGCTTAAGTTAAAGCAGCAGAACCACATCTATCCATCCAACCATCTTTGAACCGCTTATCCAATTCAGGGTCGCAGGATACCATGAATAAAATGTAAAAAAATTATAATTGTGGCTGTGAATACATAAAGATTGAAACTGCAATCTCAGTGAAATAGTACTGTCTTCATATTTTGTCAGCATTTAATGTTCAACTACACCACAACCTATAGTGGCCTATAATTTAAAAATATTAATATAGTAAAGGCATACTTGATTTGTACTATGCATATAATAGGTACAGAAGCAGTGCGCTGAACTTTTTTTTTCCCCCCTGAAATGTTGAACTTACAGTGTGCCTCCATTGTTGAGGGACTTGGTGCTAGGTCTGGTCTGTGGCTGGGACTTCGTATGGGATTTGGGCTGAGGCTGAAGCATACTGGGAGGCTCCACACTGTTTAACATCTTAGGCAGGTCTTTCTCCTGCATGTGAGTCAGAGGCAGCAATGGCTTAAACAGAGCCCCGACCTTGCACTGTGGAGGAGAGACGGATGGCAACATGCTGAAGACATCCCGAGGCAGCAGGCAGAATATTGTTGGACCCAGGTCTGACAGCAGAGGCTCTGGGTCACTCAGATGTGGAGACTTGGGCCAAAATATTATTTTCTTGCAGTCATGCTTATTTGCAATACATCTGTGTGTATGTGTGAGTGTGGAAACAAACATGCACCTGTAGAGTGCAAAGTTGATAACCATCTGCCAGGCGTAAATGCAGGTTCATACTGACTGAGACTGGAAAGCTTGGTATTATGTGCAATACATCCACCAGGTCATTGGTGACCCATCTAGAAGTTAGGGTTAGGGTTTAGATCTGGTTAACATCCACCCTGTTTTTATAGAATTTTTTGCATACTTATAACACCCAAATTCAAAAATGTTTTACAGAAAAACTAATGCCAAAATGTATGAGCCTTTATTTGAAGTGTACCATCCTCTAATTTCTGACCCTGGCCTCAGAGAGGTTGTTCGTAACCTAGCAGATGTTAAATGATTACTACAGAGATTACTTCAGCAGGTAAAAACTCCCCCACTGTCTATATATATTTAAAATATTAGATTGGGATAGCTGTTGAAAATCACCAGGTGAAGGTGGACACAAAGTGTATGCATGCAGACATACATTCAAAGTGTGTAAGTGTGCAAGCATAATGTATGTGGGTCCATGCATGCAGATTTGCATTACTCCATCCAACATTTGTGCTTCATTGTATGTTTGCATGTGTAATGAGACTTTTGTACCTGGGAGCCTGAAGCACTCTGCTGCTGCTGCTGCAGCCTCCTTGCTCATTTCTGCTTATAGTAGTCAAAGATCATCAGGGCTGCATAAACCTTCCCTATTGTCAGCTCATTGGCTGAGGAAGTGAGGAGAAAAGAAATTATATGAAGATGACAGGATGAAAAGAAGAAGAAGAAATTCTGATGACTCATTCCTCTCCTCAGTGCATGCATCTATGCATGTCTCCCTAATGGTTTAAAGAAAAAGCACTTCTTATAGTGAGCAACTTTGTTAATTTGGGGTAAGTAATTAAATTAGATTCTTAAAAAGAAGAAAACAAACATTACTGACTGGAAATGTCTTTTTGTAGTTACAATATGTGGTGACTACATCTTAGCAAAAGGTGGCAGCAAAACTCAAGATCACTACTGTCCAGTAAGTCTTGGATGGCTACATGCACACAAGTGCTCACACTTATAGGACTGTTCAGGGCTGTTTTATTCTGTGGGAAGTTAATAGAGCACTATCTACCATATACTGTGTTTCAAAGTCTCACTCTCACTGATTCAGACTTGAGATACATTGGTGCAAGGAACAAAAGGACTCTCCCAGGTTTCTTAGGGCAAGAGACAGTCAATCAGAGAGAGATGGATAACCACACACTCTAACTTCAACACATATGGCCTGTTTGGAATCACCTAATACATGCGTATATAAGTGGACTAGTTCTTATATAGTGCTTTTCTACTCTAGCTGGGCACTCAAAGTGCTTTATACAAGACATTTGCATTTAGCCATTCATACAAGCACTTCCTTCTACAGCTAAGTGCTTTCTATCTAGCATTCACACACATTCATACTTTGACGGTTGCACTGGAGAGCAACTTGGAGTTCAATACCTTGCCCAAGGATACTTTAGCATGCAGACCAGAGATGCCAGGAACTGAACCTTCCAATTAGTAGATGACCTGCTCTACCTCCTGAACTACAGCCACTGTGAAACTGTGAAAGGAAACCTATACAGTTGAACTATACAATAGCTACACAGGGAGAACACAGAACGGCCACAGCCAACTTTCTTGTTATAAAGCAAAAAGGGGTAACTAATGCATCACTTGCTCTGATTTGCTGTGAAAAGCACGGGGCGCCAGTGGTGGACCTGCCAATTCTGGTAATCTATGGCAAATGCCAACTGGACTCCATGGTGCTGGGAAGTGAGCTGGGCAGTGACAAATGAGGTCTGTTTCTGATTGTTTGGTCCAAGACATTCACACCAGTGGCCTGCTGGAAGTAATTTTGTAGGGTTCTGGTAGTGCTCATCCTTTTCCTCCTTCTAAAAGGAGCTGTTACCAAGACTCTGTTGGGAACACTGGCAACGGCATGTCCCAATGTGCCGTCCTGGAGGAGTTAGACAACCTGTGCAACCTTGGTAAGGTCCAGATATCACCTACTGATACGAGTAGTAACACTGAACCTAACCAAATGCAAAGCTAGTGAAAAAAACAGAAAAGATGAGTAGGGAAAAATGTCAGTGGCCTCCACTTGTAAAACCATTCCTGTTTTGGGGGTTGTCTCATTGCTACCCGCCTAGTGCACCTGTTGTTAATTTCATTAACAGTCTCTGGAGCTTGAAAAAATGGTGACTGGACTTCTTTTTGTTTCTTGAAGATGTTTCACCTCTCACCTCCAGGGGACTATGCCCACAGGGCTTTAAATACCTGGGTCTCGCCACCATTTGGTTTGAGAACTGAAGAAGCCTTTCGGATGTACTTTTCTCTACAATGTCAATTCCCACAGATGTAATTCATGAATCGTTCTACGGTATAACAAACATTTTGAACCTAGAGTTGTTGTGTAGTTGGACAGAAAATAAAAATTTAGATAATATGCTTACGTTTATGTGGTGTCACCAAAAGGTCCACGGTCTTTTGAGAAAGGCTGGGCCACACTGTAGACAATTCCTTTTTTAACTCAGCATCACATAATCGCTGGGCTACCATTCCTAGAAATCCGAAAGAACGAGAGAGAGAGAGGGAGAGGAAGAAACTTAAGACTTCTTTCAAACTCAAGTCAACTGTCAACTAGCAAATAGTCAACAACTTAAGGAATATCTGTATCAAATTCACAGAATTTCATTACTAATAGTAGATTTTTTTTTTTTTTAAGATTTTTAGAGAAAGTCAATGGACAAGGTTTAAAAAAAACTTTGGCCATGATCTATGGGTCCTGCATGTAAAGAAAAGATTCTGTTCATCATTGCATGGACTCATGGACACTTCTTTTGACCATTATCAGTAATTAAAGTTCATCACTGTATCCACAAATGGAGGCTAAAACTGTCATGGAAAGAAAAAAAATTATAAACAAGATCCAGAAATTTTGACACCTTTGTACTGAAGCTCATTTCAGATTGATTGAGGAAAACTGTGCTTTGGTCTGAACAATTGGAATATTTTATATTTTTCTGGAAACTAAATTGTCCTGGTGGTGGTGGTGTATGAGCAACTTACACAATGAATTTCCAAATTAGGCTACATTCTGTACATATTCCAAAATTATGGCTTTGTACTAAAAAGGTCCAAGAACTTTCCTCAGTCCAGACATGCCACTTACTCAGAACTGGAGCATTATGAAACAAAAGATACTGTACAACAAACAGCAACCCAAAAGAGCTGAAAATATATATTAGCACAGATGGGACGTTTGGCTTTAAAACTACAAATTCTAATGGTCTCTTCACTTACAAAGTGATATTAAAAGAAACAGCATCAAATTCAAATGGTTAAAATGTGTATATTTTTCCAATCACATCTCTTAGTGTATAAATTCATTGCTTTATGTTCTGCTATAGTTTAAATTTAATTTTAAATTATTTGGAAATGATTGTATAATAGTTAAATTCATATTTTACATTGCCCTAAACTTTTTGAAAAATATTTGTGTATTTATTTATTTAAGCCTGTCATTTCTGGCAGTTTTCGTAATCAGAATGATAATCCAAATGCACTGATGTACCAAACATATTTGCTTTGACAAAAACAGCTCTATAAGTTTTCTATAGGCTATTCTTGTTAATGTTTGGAAGGAAGGGAGACCCAGACGGAGCCCCCACGGCCAAAGGGCAAGAGTCCAGAGAGCCACAGGGAATGAGCAGCCCCCCCCCTCCCCGCAGGCCGGCACCCCCAGCACGAGCTGAGCATGCAGCCCCCGTGGCCCCAAGCCAGTAAATAAAACTGAGGAGCAGGCAGCAGTGAACAGACAAGTGGCGCCACCCACTAACCACTGTGTGACACACCTGCCCCCCAAAGCCCTATATGTACTATGATGTGTTGTGAACTGAATGATGCAATTAAAAAGGAGGAGTGGGACATCACATAGCACGGCGAGCAGAGCCAAGGAGGTGGCCATACTCACTGCAGCACGAGCCCCCTCCCCCAAGAACCTACATGTGTGTAATGTGATGTTTAACTGAGTGGAAGGAGAGGAAGGCTCAAGATAAATATGACCGAGAGGCAGAGAACTACCTCCCGGAGGAAGCGAGCCAGCTAACTACTGGCTCATTAGACATCCCAGTTCCCTACACCCAACCGCAGTGCAGGGAAGGCAGGTCCAGGGCCTGGAGTAGCCACACCCCCAGGACACCACCGTGCTCCAGGCCGGCACTCACCACCCACGCTGCAAACACGAATTTATAATGTGTTTGTTCCTGAGACAAGGCTTACTGATAAATCCTCATTAAAAGTTCAGATGCAGGCAGTGAAACCAGGAGAAAGAATCCTGCAGACACACCCAGCACAGTGCAAAACCCTCTAATGAGTCCAAATGGGAGTCAGATTTGCAATAAATAAATAAATTACAATAAATAGCACTTGGCTTTTGGAACACATCTGTTGTTCTGGCTGATTCTGGCAGGCAGCAAAATTAGTTTTACATAATATCACAATGAGTTAGGGTGAGTTTCTGGAGTTTCAATACATAATTGTATTATATTTTTCAGCTTTGATTCTATAAGAATTATACAGCCAAAAGGACACTGACCACACCATGAATGTGAAAACTCATCATTAGGGGAAAACTTTAAAAAACATACAATCCCAGATTACAGATAAATGCAAATTTAATACACAGATGTGAATCATTGCATTGCATGGTAGTATAAGTTGAAGTCAATAAGTTGAAGTGGAAATAACAGCAGTTTCTCTAATAGCCACTTCAAGTTGGCACCAAAAGTGAGTCAATCCCCACAGACTTCCATGGGGGAGCATTTTAAAAGCATATCCTTGGGTTCTATGGATAGTTACCCTGTTCATTACCACTGTGTGGTAGTTAAATTTTTTTTTAAATAACTCATCCATCTGGATACTGGTAAAACTGTCATGGTCCTGTGTCAGTTGCCCAGTGTTTTTGAGTTTTTTGGACTTTCAAGCCTTACTTTTGTATTCCATTGATTCTTGGTTTATTTAATGTTGTATTTGCTTCATGTGTCCCAAGTGTATTTAGTCTTCTTCTCTGTTCCTAGTTGCTCATGTTTCTGCGTATGTTCCTGTTGACCTTGTCCTCATGTGTCCCAGTTTCAAAAGCCTCTAGCCCAGGTGTTTATTCTCTGTTTAGGTTTCAAGCAGTAATAATTTTAGTTTCCTTTGTACTCTATGTTCCACGTTTGTTAAAAACTGCCCCCAGCCTTCAACAAATGGGTTGCCTTTTGTTCACCTCAATCTGCCAGTCTTCATGTCTTGCATTTGGGTCCTCAGACTCAAGCCTCCCATGGCATTATGCTCTGAAAATTATGGGCCCAGCGAATGCATTAAACCTTTGTCAGCCAGCTTCTCACTGTCATAGGTGTCGCAGCTCTGGGATCAACCCTCTTTGCAGCCAGTCAGCTCTTCCACCTTGACGCTGCAGTCTGGTGCCCCAGTCTGTTCCTTTCCAGCTTCATTTTTGGCCAAAATATGGGCTGAGTATGATGAGTCTGCCATCACTGCACTTCCTGCTCCCCTTCCCCGGAGGAAGCGGGGCTACCACCATCAGTGCACCACACCACAGCCTGAGACAGCGTCCTGGCCCACTGTGTTTTCTGAAACTGTTCTCATTGTGAGTATAGAGTCTAAAGCTACGTTTAATTTTTCTGGGCTATCTAAGTCAAAGATTATTTTTCATGTTTCTAGGGCCGGCTGAGTCAAAAACTGTTCATTACAGTCAACTGTAAATAAAGCAGCGTTTTGTATCCTTGAGCTTGTTGATAACAAAACTGTGCCTGGTGTGTCTGAGCAAGCTAATAATGAAGCTGAATTTCCTGTTTCTGTGCCAGGCAATCTTAAGACTGAATGCAGAGACTGTTTGTCTCTCTGCTGAGTCAAAGACTGCTAACTGTGCTCGTCAACCACCTCAGTTTGAAATGGTTTGTATTCCTCAGCCACCTTAGTCAGAGACTGTTCATGTTTCATGGCCTGCACCCCCAGAAATTATTTATTGTGCATATGTGCAGGCCTCTCCAAAGACTGTTTATGATGCATGTGTGCAGGGTTCTTTAAGACTAGTAATGCTTTACTGCCACCATTCCTAGAGACTGTTGCTCCACTTGGGGCCTCCCCAGACACCGAGTACCCTGTACTCGTCCTTGTTCTCCAGAGTCATCTGAGGAGACTGTCCAATACTCAGTGGGGACTGAGAAGTCTGTGGAGCAGCTTCAGCTTGATCAAGTTATGCATCCTGTGCAACCTGGGAATCCTGAGCAACCTAAGAATCCTGAGCAGCTGGGCCCCAATCAAAGGCCTATGGCTTGGTCAGCACAAACACCTGCACAGTCCAGATCTCTGCCTGTGAGCCCTGCTGAGCCTCTCAGGTCCCCAGAGAATCTCCTTTACCAACATTGGCCTCCTGCCAAGCTGCAAGAGGGCCGCCACTGTCACCCACCTGGTTGGCTCCCTGGCTCCATTGCTGGATTCTTTCTCCAGGTCATGCCCCCCACTCCTCCCCCCTCGAATTGCTGTGTCACCCCTGTCTAGCCCCATGGCCTGGGCATCCTCCTGAACTGTTTCTCCTTCCCTGTGCTGCCCCAGAACCCTGGCACTTCCTTATCTCATATGGGATTTCTTTGAGTACGATAGTAAGACAGATAGAAGCAAGTGTCTTGTTTTGGATGATGGCAAAATGTGCAGAACATTCCTTAAGGGGAAAACCTCACCAACCTCAAACTCTACCTGAGAAGCACGCACAAGGCAGCTACAGAAACTCCTCTGAACCTAAGCACTAACCTATGACATAACCTGACCTGCACTATAATCACATGCGCCAAGGTGTGAAAGGAGGCGTGGGTTATTACAATCAGTGATTTTGGGTGAAACCAATTTGGGATCTCGCCCCATTCTATCAAGTGATCTATTGAGGTCACCTGAACAAAGGTGTGAATGGGGGTTGAGGCGCCTGGGGAGGGAGCTTAGGACAGCATTGTAGACTGGGGAAAGTTGGTGACGTAATCCATCTCCTCTGTTCAGTGATGGTTGTTCACAGTGGACATAGATGTCTTCTTTAACTCCTCTTTCAAACCATCCATCTTCCCAGTCCAAAATGTAAACATTGGCCACCTTGAAAGAGTGCCCTTTCATTAAGTATAATGGGATGTCATGCTTGGCGAAAATTCTTCTGAGTTTCTCTGACAAGCCTGCCACATAAGGGATAACAATGTTGTTCCACTTGTCATTCTTATTCTCCCTAGTTTGTGTCTGACCTTCTTTCCTGTACATCTTGACTGATTTGATGAAAGTCCAGTTGGGATAACCACATGTTTTAAGGACTTTATTAATATGTGTGTGCTCCTTTTGTTTCCCTTCTGCCTTAGAGGTAATGTTTTCTGCCCAGTGTTGCAGGATCTTAATCACCCCAATTTTGTGTTCCAGTGGGAGGTGGGTGTTAAAGAGTAGGTACTGGTCTGTGTGTGTGGGCTTCCTGTAAACTTCAATATTGAGGCTCCCATCTTCATCAATAGGCACAGCACAGTCCAGGAATGGTAACCTATCATCCCTGGTATCCTCCCACTGCTGACTCCTCAAACAAATCAGGCTGCTCTACCAAACTTGTAGTCCTCCTAAGGAGCTGAAGCAGAAGCTGGGGCCTGGCCATCCGCACTCTGGAAAGAGAGTCTGGTGCAGGAATGGGATGGGCCCTGGCCACCCCCACCCTAGGAGCAAGCATGGGTGCAGGATGCTCAGCTCCTAATTAGACCTCTGGAAGCACAACAGCCTCTGGGCAAGCATGCTGTAAAGTGTTAGTGGTCTCTGGGGAGGCATGTGCAGAAGATGTGTTAGGCAGTCCAGCACTGGCAGAAAGAGGGGACAGAAACAGACAGTGGCTGAGGCGGGGAGTGCAGACAACGTGAGCCCTGCTTCCTCTTGGAAGAGGGGTTGAGGAAAACAGGGATTGCAGATTCCTCGTCCTCAGCCCACATTTCCACCAGCAAGGAGGCTGGCAAGATGTAGGGTGAAGTGCTGGGCAGCTGGGCCTCCGGCAGCTTGCCAGCTGCAACACCAAGGCAGGAAGTAAGTCCAAAAACTCAGAAAACAGTTCACTGGAAATAATAATGTCTTTGTGCCACAGCTTTGTGAGGAGAAGCTGATTCTGACCCAGATGAGTGATTAAAATCCTGATTCCATGAATTAAGTAGTCCTTTAATGTGTGACATCTTAACATGTGCATCAAGCCTTCTCATCAGTAGTTTCACACAACCTTTTAGAGAGGGTCAGGAGCTGGAAGCACTCAACTTCATTCTCCTTGGTGTAGATCACTATGTCTGCTGGGTCCATGCTGGTCAGAGTCTACTGTCACGGTGCGTGGGAGCAGACCGTGTGGCATGTGAAAAGGTTAGGACCCAAATATAGGACTCAGGAGCAGGCAGTCATGAGTAAACAAAAAGTGAGTCATTATTATGGCTGCAAACACAAGGTAACAAAATAAAACAAGGCACAAAATGAAACTAGAGGAAGCCTACACTGGGGAAGGAAAACACTGGAGACCCGGAGAACACAGACACAAACACAGCCACAAAAACAACAATACTCTGACAAGAGACAAGGAAAGACTGAGACAATAAATACACAGGAGGGTGATTAGGGAAGTGGAGACAGCTGGGGCAGAAGACATGAACAGAATGATACTAAGGAGACTAAGGGAAGTAAAGCAAAACACAACACACAAGGAAAAGGACTGTCAAAATAAAAAAGGAAAAACCAAACATGATGCAACTAAATATAGAACACACATAAGGCAAGGGACTGTGATGGAGGGACAAAACAGACACAGAGGGGAAGATGAGAAAAACAAAGAAAAACAGGAATGCAATACAATAATTATATCTAATAACAGAATTCAGAAAACTATAACAAACTAAGAATCTAAACTGTGAGCAAAGTTAGAAGCACAGCAGAGATACAACAAAAAACAGAACATCACAGTAAAAATACAAAACACTGGGCAAATGTCCCAAGGACCATTACATACACACAATCTTGAAAAGCTGTATTTGAGCTCTCATTCCTTCAAATGAACAGAGTTGAGTTTGTTCTTGTTTATGCTTCGCTGTGTTCTCATGTTACCACCACATGTGAGATTATGTTAATCTACTGCACTGAAGCCATGTCTGCATCTAGTGGTGGGCAGTCCAATTAAATTTTTAGATAAATAATTTTTTATTTTTGAGATAACAGTTTGTTGGGAGTTTAAGTATATTGGATTTTTCTTTATGTTGCTCCCCACTGATATGTCATGGTGTTCATGTGTGTCCTTAATATTACACACATTTAGAACATAATGCTGCTCTCTTGTAAACAGCTGGTTGTTGAATGCAATTTTTTTAATGGTATAATTTGTTGACTTTGTTTTACACAATAGTTATTCTTACACCTCAAATCTTGCACTGGACAAAGTCTGAAAAACTAATACTAAAACTAATGAAAACTAAACTAAAACTAAGCATTAAACAAAAAATAAAAACTAATAAAAAATTAGCAAAACCACTCTAAAAACTAATTGAAACTAACTGAATTAGAAAAAAGTTACAACAAAATAAAACTAAACTATAATGTGAAAACTATATTAATTTTGGCCACAAAGCGATAATCTGCCAAACAGTGATTTCCAATCTTTCTATGAGTTTTTATGGCTGATGTCATTGCTTATGTTGTATGTTGCTGTATTCAACAGCAGTTACAAAATGATTATATATAAAATGAAGAAAATGACCTGTTTTGCAAGTATCTTTATGACTCTGTGCTATTAATCTCTGGCTCTCTTCCACAGCATGTCTTTTGTCCTGTTTCTCCCCTCAGCCCCAACCGGTCACGGCAGATGTCTGCCCCTCTCTGGGCTTGGTTCTGCCGGAGGTTTCTTCCTGTTAAAAGCAAGTTTTTCCTTCCACTGTCCTACTTCCAACAGTGATTGTTGGGTTTTCTGTGTAATTACTGTAGGGTCTTCACCTTAGAAAATAAAGCACCTTGAGGCAGCTGTTTGTTGTGATTTGGCGCTATATAAATAAAAATTGAATTGAATTGAATATTGTACCAAACTATGTTCTAAAATCAAGCCAGTCTTTTTTGACTCTTTAAAATATCTGTTATGTTATATTTATTTATCTTTTATCTAATAACAGTGACCCATTATATTTAATTATCAATTACATCTAGCTAGCGTTGGCTCATGTTATAGCAGCCTTCGTATCAAAATGTGTGCAAACAATAAGTGCTGCCAGGCAGGTGGCTATGTTCATCTTGTATATACAGTCTATGAGTGTTGTAGGGAAAAAAAAGTGTTGTAGAAACAAAGTTAGTAGTTTCTACTAATAATAAACTCTACACTGAACTCTACACTGAACTAGAGAAGCAAAACACTTTGAAGGGTAACATGAGTTACCACTTTTGCCTTGGTAACATGAGTTTAACCTCAACACAACTCTGACTTGTAGTGGTAGATCTATTATTTTTCGATTATTTCCCTCAGTGTGTTTTTTTCTTCAACATTCAAATCATGCAAAAAAAGCAACAGCAACAACTGAAACAAATTAAAATAAAGGAAATCAACCTTCTATATTAAATAAACTTGCTTTTCTAGCCCAAAACTGTTGCTGATTTGCCAATCCTGTCGTCACTGGTGATAACTCTAACCCCATGCTATCAGAAAATTTTGGTGAATTTAAAATTGTTTTCCCAAGTACTGGCAGTCAGAGGACAAGAATAATTCTGACACACATCCCAAACTAAACTTAGCACACAAAGTAAGAAAATGTGTTTTTTTGATTATTTCTTTGTTGTAACAATGCTTCATGGCAATAACTCTTATACTGTTGGATGAAATTCTGTCCTCAGGTCCCAGTGTTGCCCATGTAATAGTTATAATAGTTCAAGTAATTTAAGAAAAATAAATATACATTTAAGTAACAATAATATAAAGAAAAAATATATACATACATT